>JAAFCF010007023.1:0-10110 GCA_013389785.1 Helicorthomorpha holstii
TTTAAAAATAAAAATTCGAACAATTTTAAAAATAAAAATTCGAACAAATTTAAAACTGATATCAACAATTAATAATAAAAGATTAAAACATTCTTTTTTCTCATTCTTTTTTTTTAATTATTTTTAAAAAAATAAATCAATTTTAAAGTTTAAAAAAAATTCGAACAAATTTAAAACTGACATTACCAATTAATAATGAAAGATTAAAACATTCTCTTTTTTTAATTCTTTTTTTTTCTTCAAATTTTGAATTTTTTAAAAATTTTCAGCCGCAGTTGAGTAATTGCTTCGCCAAAAGCAAATTGTTTATTGAAGTTTCCAATGAGTAATTGCTGCAGTGTGAAAACCAGTAAATTGTTGAATTTATCAAGCGATGAGGAGTAATTTTTTGGAGAGGAGGGAGTTTTTGAGGGGTAATTTTGGATCAATGGCCATTAAGATGATTGCAAAAGTTTTGTGGTTTTGTTGATATGAAATAAAGAAATCCTCTTCAAATCTAAATCGCAATTGCAAAGCCATTTATTTGCAATCCACAATCGAAAAACCATTAACTTTTATTTTTTTTTTATCTTCTTTTCTCACTCTTCTTGGATTTATCACACCCACAACCATTAACCCATCCATCCATCCACCCCCAACTTACTCAACAACCCTTACCCACCCACCCACATGTAATAATAATCACAGCTGAATTTGCATTGGCAAGTTTTAGGGTGAGAAAATTGCCATTTACAGTTATGCAATGTGAAGAAAAATTTCTCAATTGGAAAAATTAAAAAGAAATGAGACAAATATCCATTGTGAGAAATACAATTTATTCCCGTTTCTTTATTGGTAATGTTTTCAAATAAAGAAACGAGACAAATATTCATTCTAAACAATGCAATTTATTCCCGTTTCTTTTTTAGTAAAAACAATTCGAATGGTTTTTTTTTTAATTAAAATTGTGAATGTTTTTTTTTTAATTAAAATTTCGAATCTTTTTTTTTTTTAATTAAAATTTCGAATTTTTTTTTTTTTAAAATAAAATTTCGAATGTTTTTTTTTTTTTTTTTTTTTAAATTAAAATTTCGAATGTTTTTTTGTTTTCAATTAAAATTTCGAATGGTTTTTTGTTTTAAATTAAAATTTCGAATATTTTTTTTTTTCTAATAAAGAGACGAGACAAATATCCATTAGACTCAATGCAATTTATTCCCGTTTCTTTACCAGCAATTTTTCCATTAAAAGAAACGAGACAAATATCAATTTAGAACAATGCAATTTATTCCCATTCCTTTTTTTTTTTCTACCATCAAATAAATGTGTCCACATCTTTTATGACCACCCTGTACTTGCAAACACAACAAAAAAAAAAAAACCTAAAGACTTAATCGAGAGGAGGGAGTAAATGACGAGGGTGTAATGGGTGAAAGAGGAATATAAAAATCTCATTTTCCCAAATATCATCTTTTGCTATTGAAAAAATGCATATAAGAAGACTAGTAGAATCTACAGTTCAGCTGAGGTTTATGCGATGTAAAGTTTCTCAACGATAGGCTATTAATATGCAAACTATATCTCGTATTACCCCTTCCACTCCCCCCCCCCCCCCCACACACACATACACACCCCTTTGCATCAACCCCAAACACTCTCATCTTCTTCTTTCACCCAACCCACACAAACTCTCAGTCATAAGACGTTTAATAAGTACATTACAATTGACTTCATTAAAAGCGAAAATGACACTTTTATCATTACTTATTGAACGCACCTTCAAACCTTCAAAATGGCAATTTCAACTGTTTTGCATATAACACTATTAATATTAAGGGGAAAGAGAAAGAGGAAAAAAAAATTAAAATCACTTTTTTTTATGTATCTTTCTTATCAAATTCAAGTAAATGACGATCATCAATAACATATATTTTTAATATACAACAATTTTTTGTTCATTCAGTGTTGCATTTCACTGCTTTTTTTATATGAAGAGAAAAAAATTTTGTTTTTTAGAAATTAATTTGACAATTTTTTTTTTCATTTTAAGAGACAAAAAATCATTTCCTGTATTTTCACACTTGATAAAATTTTTATTTATTTATTTATTTTATTTATTAGATTTTTTTTTAGTATTTTTTAGATGGTTTTGTGAATAACATTGTTTCCTTAACGAATAACTTCAAAACTATTGCAGATACTTAATTGGCACTAACTATACGTTAAATTGCAAAGCATTACCTTTAAAAAGAGCCCTTTGTAAATCTTAAGGGTCTTTTAGTTTTTGCATAAGCTATTTTTAAAATTGGTTCACTTAATGTGCCTCTATGTTTAATTATTTAATGCATAGTCACGCGTTCTAAATTTTGAAATTTGTGGAATTTTCAAATTAATTTCAAATAAAAAAATGTACACAAAAATTATTTCCTGTATTTTCACACTTAATAACATTTTTATTTGCTTATTAGATTTTTTAATCTTTATTTTTATTTTTTTTTTAGATTTGAATTACAAGATTTCATTCGGAAAGACTGTTTCCTTAACTAATAACTATTCAAGGTACGTAATTGCCACTAACTATACTTAAATTGCAATGCATTACCTTTACATTGAGTCCTTTGCAATTCTTAAGGGCCTTTTAGTTTTAGCATAAACTATTTTTAAAATTAATTCATTTACTGTGCCACTATGCTCAACCATTTAATGCATATTCACGCGTTCTAAATTTTAAATTTTCAAATTAATTTGACGGGTTTTTTTTTTTAATCGTCAGAAATGCAGGAAAAAATAATTTCTTGTATTTTCAAACACATAATAAAATTTTTATTTGTTTATTTTATTTATTAATTAAATTTTTTTATTATTTTTTTAGATCTGAATAACATGATTTCATTCAAAAATTTTGTTTTCCTAATCAATAACTTAAAAACTATTAAAGATTCCTAATTAGCGTTAACCATACATTAAATGGCAAAGAATTACCTTTAAATTGAGTCCTTGTAATCGCTTAAGGACCTTTTACTTTTAACATAAACTACTTGTAAAATCAATTCACTTAATATGCCCCTGCGCTCACCCATTTAAAACCATAGTCACGTGCTTTACATTTAAATTTTCAAATTTTTAAATTTTGTCAAAATAGAATGTCAGTAACTTAGTTGCACAGGGCACAATTACTGTATCAATTTCAAAAGGTTTTTATAAGAAAACTAAAAGGCCCTTACGTACGAGTAAGACCTCATTTTAAAGACAAAACAACGCCATTTATTACACAACTAATTATCACAGTCTGGAAACAATTTTAATTATTGATAATTTTACCCAAAGTTGCAAATAATGCTTTTTAGACGTACAGTATAAATGCAACTGTTTGATATGTGTCCATTTAAAGCTGACAAAGAGCAAAGGGCAAAAAGAGAGAAAGAAAGAGAAAGAGGGTTTCTTGTACGTAATATATTCAGTTTTATGAAGGTATAATGGTATTGGAGATCGGACAGACCTAGTGGACGGTTGACTGGTCACTTGTATATTGAGAAAATGTGGGGGGAGAGACAGAGAGAGAGAGAAAAAAAAAGAGAGATGAAGATGTATATGTAAGAGTGAGTGAGGGAGAATGTACGTTATAAGGGGAGTGAATATGCCTCCCAGCAAATACTTAATGGCCGAAACAGCTGACCCACACACAAAAAACCATTAAAAGAGCATTTTGATGAATGGGCTTGGCTGTCAAACATCGCCAAGCTCAAAAAAAAAAAAAAAATATATATCAGATTTTTTTTTTCTTTTTTTTTTTCCTTTCTTATAAATGCAATATATTAAATCTCACATATATATATTGTATAATTTTTTTTACTTAACTTTTTCCCACCCCCTTCATCCCTTTCATCTCCCAGCCCTTTCTCACATCCCCCCCAACAAGATTTAAATAAAAAAGTTGAAATGAAACTGAGTAACAATTGGTGGTGTTGTTGTTGTTGTTGCTCAAATGACTCGAATACTGGTTCCGGTTTGAGCATTGAAGAGATGTTGTTTTTTTTTGGGGGGGGGGGGGGGGAAATGGCATTTTATGGCCTTAATTTTGAATGCTTCAATGGTGTTAAGGGCCTTTTAGTTTTTAGTTGGGGTAATTTTTAAATGAGTAATGTTATTGTGCCCCTATACTTAAATTAGGTGATTCAAATAATGGTGGGTCATTTAGTTTTGTAATTGACTAACTTGGGAAATTGATAAAATTTCACTCTGTTTAAGACGAAATTTTAAGCCAAAACTTTACTCTGTTTAAGACAAAATTCTAAGTCAAAATTTTACTCATTTGGAAAAAAAAAACGAGACTGAATCTCACCAGTTCCAATGAACATTTGTCTCGTTTCTTTTCTTCCATGAGAAAAAAAGTGTCAATAAAGAAACGAGACTAAAACTCATCAGTTTCAATAGCAATTTGTCTCGTTTCTTTTCTTCCATGAGAAAAAAAGTGTCAATAAAGAAACGAGACTAAAACTCATCAGTTTCAATAGCAATTTGTCTCGTTTCTTTTCTTCCATGAGAAAAAAAGTGTCAATAAAGAAACGAGACTAAAACTCATCAGTTTCAATAGCAATTTGTCTCGTTTCTTTTCTTCCATTAGAAAAAAGTGTCAATAAAGAAACGAGACTAAATCTCATCAATTCCAATGGCCAATTGTCTCATTTATTTCTTTTTTGAGATAAATAAGTGTCAATAAAAAACGAGACTAAATCTCATACGTTCTAATGTCAATTTGTCTCGTTTCTTTCTATCTTTCAAAAAAATAAGTTTCAATAAAGAAACGAGACTAAATCTCATCACTTCCAATGCCAATTTTTCCCCATTTATTTCTTGCCATGCATACATAACCAACTGCTCCAATTTGAACCATCACCCCTCTACCAGGTTACCCAAAGTGGGGTAAAACTAAAGAGACATAATATAAAAACGCTTAGATCAGCAGTTAAAGGTGAAAGTTCACTGGTATTGACCAGATTTTGATGTTCAGTCTATCCAATTTTTTTTTAGCAATAAAGTTGGCCAGTCCATGTAGTCCATCCATGTAAGTCTAAAGGGGTTGTTGTGAGCTTCTGTACACTCTTATGTGTAAAAATAAACGAGATTGGATACAAATTGCTTCTCAGTGCGTGTCCATCCAATGTGTGTGTGTGTGTGTCTAAGAGTTTGCTATCCCACTGGTAATAATTTCACCCCACAGTGTGTCTATGTGTGTGGAAGCCATTATAGGTCCCTCACTCCTATCCAATCTTTTCCATGTATCAGTAGGAGGGAAAATATTTTTTCATCTCTCAACTCTTTTTATTTTTTTTCACTTCATTTCTCTCTTTTTTTTTTTTCTTGTTTCAGGATACACACACACATACATACACATACACACTCACACATATACACACACGTATCCATGATGGATACACTGTATATACACATGGATACTGTATGGACATGGTCATTTATTATTTTCAGTCCAAACTGCTGCTGTGTATTTTTTTTTTTTTATATCTACAGGAAAATTTCATAGGGAGATGACAAATGTTGTTGTGTTTTTAGATGATGGAAAAAAAAAAAGGAAAAAAATAAAAAGGGTCAGTTGTTGGAATTACAAGGCACTTTACAAGCACAAATGACCTAAGCTGTGTTTACTCAACAATTTTCCTCAACTAAAACACTGCAAATGGGGTCTTAACATTGACAAGTGCTCATTGCCCAATTAACTGCACTTTTACGATGCATTAAATGCCAACTTAAGGTTCACAAATAGCAAAGATTTGTTTATTTTAAATTCGAATATTCTTTTGATGTGAGAATTATTACAATATTTTTTTATCTGAACATTCTATTTTTTTATCTGAAATTTTACTATTTTTTTATCTGAAATTTAAAATGTTATTTTCATTATCTAAAATTTCGAATGTTATTTTCTTTATCTAAAATTTCGAATGTTATTTTTATCAGAAAATTCGAATGCTATTATCTGAAATTTAAAATGTTATTTTCATTATCTAAAATTTCGAATGTTATTTTCTTTATCTAAAATTTCGAATGTTATTTTTATCAGAAAATTCGAATGCTATTATCTGAAATTTCGAATGTTATTTCATTTATCTTAAAAATCGGTTTTTTTATTCGAACAATATTTTAGTCTTAAAATTAAAATAATTCTTTATTTTCTGAAAGTTCGAATATTATTTTATCTGAAAATTCAAACAATTTTTTTATCCAAAAAATCTAATATTTTTTTTTATCTGAATGTTCGAATATTATTTTCTTCATCTGAAAATTCGAATATTTTTTTTTTAATCTGAAAATTTGAATCTTTTTTTTATTTAATCTGAAAATTCGAATCTTTTTTTATAATCTGAAAATTCGAACATTTTCCATCATTAATAATTCGAATATTCAGTATAAATTTTCCCTAATCATTCTCAATTATTTTTATTTCTAAAAACTCTCAATATAATATTTTGAAACCTTGAATGCTATTTTCACTTTAAAAATTCGAATGTTCTATTGCTTCCTTTCCCATTTTCCATTCTATCCCAAATGCACTTCATCTTCTTACAACAAGATTCTCCATCCATCCCAGCAAACACTTTCCCAATCTCTAGGTCTTCTAAACCCACCCACCCTCCTAAATTTAGCACTAAATTAAGTTAGATACTAAATCTGGCTTACTAAAGCACTAAATAGGCATTTGTGCTATTAAAAAATAAATAAAATATAAATTGACTACTTTTTACTTTGGATCTTTCACATTCAGCTTAACGCTTATTTTACGAATCAAGTGAAGTAATTTTGGGAAGAAGAAGAAGGGGGGTAAAGAAAGAGAAGGGGAGGGGTAAGGGGGGGTGAGGGATAAAGGAAGTAAGTGAGTGTGTGTTTGGACAGAGATAAGAAGTGCCATCCAAAGAGAGAAGTTGACTTTTTTTTAACTTTGATCATCAGAGAGAGAAGAAATTCAAGTATAAATGTATTTTTCAGTGTGTAATTTATTATTTGCCCTCATTTTTATTATTATGTTGACTTGAGTTTTCCAGTGCAAAAAGGTTTACCAAAAGGATTTGCAAAGCTATACATTGAGTACAGTGCTGTCTGTATCAGTACTGTAAAGTATATGCAAAGGGACCTTTTTGCCCTTTTCCCTTTCTCCCTTTGCACTTTGCATAAGCAAACAATTTGCGTTTTGGATTTTCAAATATTTATTTATATGCTTTTATATACAAATAGATTTTATATATATATTTTTTTTTCAGGATGAATTTATCATTTTTTTATTCAGTTGCAAAAAAATAAAAAAATATAAATAAAAAACACGAGAACGAGGATTTTATACAGGGCGTTTGTCGAATGGGAAAAAGAAACGGGAAAATTCGTAATTGGAATTGATGAAATTTTGTCTCATTTATTTATTTACAATTTTTTTTAATCATTTTCAAGAAAGAAATGAGACAAATAGCCATTGTAACTGATGCTATTTAGTTTCATTGATTTATTTTCACTTTTTTCCATTGTTTTAAAAAGAAATGAGACAAATTGCCATTGAAACTGATGTTATTTAGTCTCATTTATTTATTTTCACTTTTTTTTCATTGTTTTAAAAAGAAATGAGACAAATTGCCATTGAAACTGATGAGATTTAGTCTCATTTATTTATTTTCACTAATTTCTCGTTTTACAAGAAAGAAACGAGGCAAATCGCCATTGTAACTAATGAGATTTAGTCTCATTTATTTATTTTCACTAATTTCTCATTTTCAAGAAAGAAACGAGACAAATCGCTATTGTAACTAATGCTATTTAGTCTCATCTCATAATTATAACTACAAAAAACCAACCAATGCTCCAATTTCTCAAATCACCCTGTATATACAATAAATTTCTTCTTCCATAAAAAACAAGGAGAAAAAAAAAACAAATTCATTTTTTATTTTTATGTTTTGTATGTCTTTTACAAATTATACAGATATATCTTATTTTTTCTTGTTTCGTCTGCTACAAAAATATTTTTATTTGTTTATAAAGAAAAACAAAAACGGTTAACGCCTGTTTCTATGACGTCATAAAATAGACAACTTAATTTGTTCTTGTAAACAAAAGAAGAAGAAGAAAAAAAAGTTGGTTAAAATTGATTATTAATTATTTGTCAGTATTTTTTGTTGTTGTTGCTTTTAATTCATCAGTGTAATCAACCCTCTCTCTCCACCCCCACCCCACCCCACCCAAACCCTAACACCCCCCTTTCTCCTTTCTCTTAAGCTTAAACTTTTAAGTTATTTCCATAAAGAGCCATTGTTATGAATTTTAAATGGGAGAATCTTTCTGTCTTTCCTTTTTGAATGATGAGAGATTAATTATTTGAATGGTGGCGCCACCTAACTTAATGTACAGTAAGATCCACTTTCTCTTCTTAATCTTAAATACACTAAATAAGTTATAATAATGAAACAGCTGAATGGAAATTCTAATTAGTCAATGCATGTCATTAAGTACAATAACAAAACAAAATAAACAAACAAAAAAAAATAAAGTTAATGAATAGCATTCTAGGCAATTCATTATTAGTCCGAGATTAGATTGAGTTGTCTTGGAAGATTAAAGAAAAATACTTTAAAAAGAAAAGTTAATAAAGTCAAATAGTGAAAAACAATTCGAAATTTTAAATTTAGAACTTCAATTGCTAAGTTGAAATTCACAGCACATCATGTCGAATAGAAAATTACATATAAAAAAAACAGGAATTTTAAATAAGAATCAACAAAGTTCTAATTCTAAATATTGATTTTCAAAGGATGCAAAATAAAAATGTTCGAATTTTCAAGTAATAAAAATTAAAACGTTCGAATTTTCAAGTAAACAAAAAAAAATTAAAACGTTCAAATTTTCAATTAAACAAAAAAAAAATTTAAACGTTCGAATTTTTAAGTAAGAAACAATAAAAACGTTCGATTTTAAAATGAAAAAAATATACTGTATATATTCGAATTTCTAAGTAAAAAAAAAAAATAAAAATGTTCAAATTTTAAAGTAACATAAATACGTTCGAATTTACAAATGAGAAACAATATATTCGGATTTCTAAGTGAAAAATTCGAAAACATTCGAATTTTCAATTAAATAAATAAAACATTCAAGTTTTCAATTTAAAAAAAATATGTTCGAATTTATAACTAAAAAAAAACAACATTCTAATTTTCACATAAAAATAAAGGCATTCGAACTAAATTATATAAAAAAAATGATAAACTTTTCAAAATTTCTAACTGTTCTCTAATTTCCCAATAAACCAAAACCAAAAAATTCTAATTTTGCATCCTTAAAAATGTGAAAATCCAACATCATCAAAATAATCAAACAAAAAAAAATTAATTCCATAATTAAAAGTTCATTACGTATCCATATAAAATATTGGAAAGAGTAATTTATATCAGGAGTTTAGTAAGAACAAGAAAGGGGAATAAAACTCATTAGGGAATTACACAACAACTCACACACACACAGACATCATCCCTGGTGGTCACAAGAGAATATAATATAGCGAAAAATGTGCCTATATGTGTCATCAACAGCAGCAGCAGCCATACACAGTTAATACAGAGAGAAAGAGAGAGGGAGAGTGGGATATGATGGGATGGGATAGAGTGGAGTGGGAGGAGGGACCCATTCAACCATCGAAGCATGCAAATGCACATGATGTAAAGAGCATCATCACTCATATGGTACAAAAAAATAAAATAGAAAAGGGATAATATATGTATAGAAGAAAAAGGGATATATGGGTTAGATAGCCTTCTCCCTCCCTCACTTTCCCCCCACCCACTTACCCTCTAATCCATCTAAATACAATCCAAATTCATGTTATGCATCATAGACTACACATCCATATGGATATTATACACATAGACTGGTATAGAAAACAATAGGGGAAAAAGAAGAGGGATAAAAATCCAAAAAAAAAAAACCCTCCTCCCTTTATCCATTGGCCCCACCCACATCCTACACCCCTCTCTAACACCAACCCGTGATGTACCTTTTTTTTTTTTTTTTGGAGGAGTTTAATCTCATCTCTCAACTACGCCTAATGTTCAATGAATCAAAGTTGCCAATGAGAGG
>JAAFCF010007023.1:10210-20266 GCA_013389785.1 Helicorthomorpha holstii
CCTCTCATTGGCAACTTTGATTCATTGAACATTAGGCGTAGTTGAGAGATGAGATTAAACTCCTCCAAAAAAAAAAAAAAAAAAAAAGGTACATCATGGGTTGGTGTTAGAGAGGGTTGTAGGATGTGGGTGGGGCCAATGGATAAAGGGAGGAGGGTTTTTTTTTTTTTTGGATCTTTATCCCTCTTCTTTTTCCCCTATTGTTTTCTATACCAGTCTCTGTGTATAATATCCATATGGATGTGTAGTCTATGATGCATAACATGAATTTGGATTGTATTTAGATGGATTAGAGGGTAAGTGGGTGGGGGGAAAGTGAGGGAGGGAGAAGGCTATCTAACCCATATATCCCTTTTTCTTCTATACATATATTATCCCTTTTCTATTTTATTTTTTTGTACCATATGAGTGATGATGCTCTTTACATCATGTGCATTTGCATGCTTCGATGGTTGAATGGGCCCACTCCACCCTTACTCCCACTCCACTCTATCCCATCCCATCATATCCCACTCTCCCTCTCTCTTTCTCTCTGTATTAACTGTGTATGGCTGCTGCTGCTGTTGATGACACATATAGGCACATTTTTCGCTATATTATATTCTCTTGTGACCACCAGGGATGCTGTCGATGTGTGTGAGTTGTTGTGTAATTCCCTAATGAGTTTTATTCCCCTTTCTTGTTCTTACCAAACTCCTGATATAAATTACTCTTTCCAATATTTTATATGGATACGTAATGAACTTTTAATTATGGAATTAATTTTTTTTTTTTTTTTTTTTGATTATTTTGATGATGTTGGATTTTCACATTTTTAAGGATGCAAAATTGGGATTTTTTGGTTTTGGTTTATTGGGAAATTTTGCAGTTAGAAATTTTGAAAATAAAAGTAGAAAAGTTTATCATTTCTTTATATAATTTAGTTCGAATGCCTTTATTTTCATGTGAAAATTAGAATGTTGTTTTTTTTTAGTTATAAATTCGAACATATTTTTTTTTAAATTGAAAACTTGAATGTTTTATTTATTTAATTGATAATTCGAATGTAATTTTTTTTTACTTAGAAATTCGAAGATATTGTTTTTCATTTGAAAATTCGAACGTTTTTATGTAACTTTAAAATTTTAACATTTTTATTTTTTTTTTACTTAGAAATTCGAATATATACAGTATATTTTTTTCATTTTAAAATCGAACGTTTTTATTGTTTCTTATTTGAAAATTCGAACGTTTAAATTTTTTTTTTGTTTAATTGAAAATTTGAACGTTTTAATTTTTTTTTGTTTACTTGAAAATTCGAACGTTTTAATTTTTATTACTTGAAAATTCGAACATTTTTATTTTGCATCCTTTGAAAATCAATATTTAGAATTAGAACTTTGTTGATTCTTATTTAAAATTCCTGTTTTTTTTATATGTAATTTTCTATTCGACATGATGTGCTGTGAATTTCAACTTAGCAATTGAAGTTCTAAATTTAAAATTTCGAATTGTTTTTCACTATTTGACTTTATTAACTTTTCTTTTTAAAGTATTTTTCTTTAATCTTCCAAGACAACTCAATCTAATCTCGGACTAATAATGAATTGCCTAGAATGCTATTCATTAACTTTATTTTTTTTTGTTTGTTTATTTTGTTTTGTTATTGTACTTAATGACATGCATTGACTAATTAGAATTTCCATTCAGCTGTTTCATTATTATAACTTATTTAGTGTATTTAAGATTAAGAAGAGAAAGTGGATCTTACTGTACATTAAGTTAGGTGGCGCCACCATTCAAATAATTAATCTCTCATCATTCAAAAAGGAAAGACAGAAAGATTCTCCCATTTAAAATTCATAACAATGGCTCTTTATGGAAATAACTTAAAAGTTTAAGCTTAAGAGAAAGGAGAAAGGGGGGTGTTAGGGTTTGGGTGGGGTGGGGTGGGGGTGGAGAGAGAGGGTTGATTACACTGATGAATTAAAAGCAACAACAACAAAAAATACTGACAAATAATTAATAATCAATTTTAACCAACTTTTTTTTCTTCTTCTTCTTTTGTTTACAAGAACAAATTAAGTTGTCTATTTTATGACGTCATAGAAACAGGCGTTAACCGTTTTTGTTTTTCTTTATAAACAAATAAAAATATTTTTGTAGCAGACGAAACAAGAAAAAATAAGATATATCTGTATAATTTGTAAAAGACATACAAAACATAAAAATAAAAAATGAATTTGTTTTTTTTTTCTCCTTGTTTTTTATGGAAGAAGAAATTTATTGTATATACAGGGTGATTTGAGAAATTGGAGCATTGGTTGGTTTTTTGTAGTTATAATTATGAGATGAGACTAAATAGCATTAGTTACAATAGCGATTTGTCTCGTTTCTTTCTTGAAAATGAGAAATTAGTGAAAATAAATAAATGAGACTAAATCTCATTAGTTACAATGGCGATTTGCCTCGTTTCTTTCTTGTAAAACGAGAAATTAGTGAAAATAAATAAATGAGACTAAATCTCATCAGTTTCAATGGCAATTTGTCTCATTTCTTTTTAAAACAATGAAAAAAAAGTGAAAATAAATAAATGAGACTAAATAACATCAGTTTCAATGGCAATTTGTCTCATTTCTTTTTAAAACAATGGAAAAAAGTGAAAATAAATCAATGAAACTAAATAGCATCAGTTACAATGGCTATTTGTCTCATTTCTTTCTTGAAAATGATTAAAAAAAATTGTAAATAAATAAATGAGACAAAATTTCATCAATTCCAATTACGAATTTTCCCGTTTCTTTTTCCCATTCGACAAACGCCCTGTATAAAATCCTCGTTCTCGTGTTTTTTATTTATATTTTTTTATTTTTTTGCAACTGAATAAAAAAATGATAAATTCATCCTGAAAAAAAAATATATATATAAAATCTATTTGTATATAAAAGCATATAAATAAATATTTGAAAATCCAAAACGCAAATTGTTTGCTTATGCAAAGTGCAAAGGGAGAAAGGGAAAAGGGCAAAAAGGTCCCTTTGCATATACTTTACAGTACTGATACAGACAGCACTGTACTCAATGTATAGCTTTGCAAATCCTTTTGGTAAACCTTTTTGCACTGGAAAACTCAAGTCAACATAATAATAAAAATGAGGGCAAATAATAAATTACACACTGAAAAATACATTTATACTTGAATTTCTTCTCTCTCTGATGATCAAAGTTAAAAAAAAGTCAACTTCTCTCTTTGGATGGCACTTCTTATCTCTGTCCAAACACACACTCACTTACTTCCTTTATCCCTCACCCCCCCTTACCCCTCCCCTTCTCTTTCTTTACCCCCCTTCTTCTTCTTCCCAAAATTACTTCACTTGATTCGTAAAATAAGCGTTAAGCTGAATGTGAAAGATCCAAAGTAAAAAGTAGTCAATTTATATTTTATTTATTTTTTAATAGCACAAATGCCTATTTAGTGCTTTAGTAAGCCAGATTTAGTATCTAACTTAATTTAGTGCTAAATTTAGGAGGGTGGGTGGGTTTAGAAGACCTAGAGATTGGGAAAGTGTTTGCTGGGATGGATGGAGAATCTTGTTGTAAGAAGATGAAGTGCATTTGGGATAGAATGGAAAATGGGAAAGGAAGCAATAGAACATTCGAATTTTTAAAGTGAAAATAGCATTCAAGGTTTCAAAATATTATATTGAGAGTTTTTAGAAATAAAAATAATTGAGAATGATTAGGGAAAATTTATACTGAATATTCGAATTATTAATGATGGAAAATGTTCGAATTTTCAGATTATAAAAAAAGATTCGAATTTTCAGATTAAATAAAAAAAAGATTCAAATTTTCAGATTAAAAAAAAAATATTCGAATTTTCAGATGAAGAAAATAATATTCGAACATTCAGATAAAAAAAAATATTAGATTTTTTGGATAAAAAAATTGTTTGAATTTTCAGATAAAATAATATTCGAACTTTCAGAAAATAAAGAATTATTTTAATTTTAAGACTAAAATATTGTTCGAATAAAAAAACCGATTTTTAAGATAAATGAAATAACATTCGAAATTTCAGATAATAGCATTCGAATTTTCTGATAAAAATAACATTCGAAATTTTAGATAAAGAAAATAACATTCGAAATTTTAGATAATGAAAATAACATTTTAAATTTCAGATAATAGCATTCGAATTTTCTGATAAAAATAACATTCGAAATTTTAGATAAAGAAAATAACATTCGAAATTTTAGATAATGAAAATAACATTTTAAATTTCAGATAAAAAAATAGTAAAATTTCAGATAAAAAAATAGAATGTTCAGATAAAAAAATATTGTAATAATTCTCACATCAAAAGAATATTCGAATTTAAAATAAACAAATCTTTGCTATTTGTGAACCTTAAGTTGGCATTTAATGCATCGTAAAAGTGCAGTTAATTGGGCAATGAGCACTTGTCAATGTTAAGACCCCATTTGCAGTGTTTTAGTTGAGGAAAATTGTTGAGTAAACACAGCTTAGGTCATTTGTGCTTGTAAAGTGCCTTGTAATTCCAACAACTGACCCTTTTTATTTTTTTCCTTTTTTTTTTTCCATCATCTAAAAACACAACAACATTTGTCATCTCCCTATGAAATTTTCCTGTAGATATAAAAAAAAAAAAATACACAGCAGCAGTTTGGACTGAAAATAATAAATGACCATGTCCATACAGTATCCATGTGTATATACAGTGTATCCATCATGGATACGTGTGTGTATATGTGTGAGTGTGTATGTGTATGTATGTGTGTGTGTATCCTGAAACAAGAAAAAAAAAAAAGAGAGAAATGAAGTGAAAAAAAATAAAAAGAGTTGAGAGATGAAAAAATATTTTCCCTCCTACTGATACATGGAAAAGATTGGATAGGAGTGAGGGACCTATAATGGCTTCCACACACATAGACACACTGTGGGGTGAAATTATTACCAGTGGGATAGCAAACTCTTAGACACACACACACACACATTGGATGGACACGCACTGAGAAGCAATTTGTATCCAATCTCGTTTATTTTTACACATAAGAGTGTACAGAAGCTCACAACAACCCCTTTAGACTTACATGGATGGACTACATGGACTGGCCAACTTTATTGCTAAAAAAAAATTGGATAGACTGAACATCAAAATCTGGTCAATACCAGTGAACTTTCACCTTTAACTGCTGATCTAAGCGTTTTTATATTATGTCTCTTTAGTTTTACCCCACTTTGGGTAACCTGGTAGAGGGGTGATGGTTCAAATTGGAGCAGTTGGTTATGTATGCATGGCAAGAAATAAATGGGGAAAAATTGGCATTGGAAGTGATGAGATTTAGTCTCGTTTCTTTATTGAAACTTATTTTTTTGAAAGATAGAAAGAAACGAGACAAATTGACATTAGAACGTATGAGATTTAGTCTCGTTTTTTATTGACACTTATTTATCTCAAAAAAGAAATAAATGAGACAATTGGCCATTGGAATTGATGAGATTTAGTCTCGTTTCTTTATTGACACTTTTTTCTAATGGAAGAAAAGAAACGAGACAAATTGCTATTGAAACTGATGAGTTTTAGTCTCGTTTCTTTATTGACACTTTTTTTCTCATGGAAGAAAAGAAACGAGACAAATTGCTATTGAAACTGATGAGTTTTAGTCTCGTTTCTTTATTGACACTTTTTTTCTCATGGAAGAAAAGAAACGAGACAAATGTTCATTGGAACTGGTGAGATTCAGTCTCGTTTTTTTTTTCCAAATGAGTAAAATTTTGACTTAGAATTTTGTCTTAAACAGAGTAAAGTTTTGGCTTAAAATTTCGTCTTAAACAGAGTGAAATTTTATCAATTTCCCAAGTTAGTCAATTACAAAACTAAATGACCCACCATTATTTGAATCACCTAATTTAAGTATAGGGGCACAATAACATTACTCATTTAAAAATTACCCCAACTAAAAACTAAAAGGCCCTTAACACCATTGAAGCATTCAAAATTAAGGCCATAAAATGCCATTTCCCCCCCCCCCCCCCCAAAAAAAAACAACATCTCTTCAATGCTCAAACCGGAACCAGTATTCGAGTCATTTGAGCAACAACAACAACAACACCACCAATTGTTACTCAGTTTCATTTCAACTTTTTTATTTAAATCTTGTTGGGGGGGATGTGAGAAAGGGCTGGGAGATGAAAGGGATGAAGGGGGTGGGAAAAAGTTAAGTAAAAAAAATTATACAATATATATATGTGAGATTTAATATATTGCATTTATAAGAAAGGAAAAAAAAAAAGAAAAAAAAAATCTGATATATATTTTTTTTTTTTTTTTGAGCTTGGCGATGTTTGACAGCCAAGCCCATTCATCAAAATGCTCTTTTAATGGTTTTTTGTGTGTGGGTCAGCTGTTTCGGCCATTAAGTATTTGCTGGGAGGCATATTCACTCCCCTTATAACGTACATTCTCCCTCACTCACTCTTACATATACATCTTCATCTCTCTTTTTTTTTCTCTCTCTCTCTGTCTCTCCCCCCACATTTTCTCAATATACAAGTGACCAGTCAACCGTCCACTAGGTCTGTCCGATCTCCAATACCATTATACCTTCATAAAACTGAATATATTACGTACAAGAAACCCTCTTTCTCTTTCTTTCTCTCTTTTTGCCCTTTGCTCTTTGTCAGCTTTAAATGGACACATATCAAACAGTTGCATTTATACTGTACGTCTAAAAAGCATTATTTGCAACTTTGGGTAAAATTATCAATAATTAAAATTGTTTCCAGACTGTGATAATTAGTTGTGTAATAAATGGCGTTGTTTTGTCTTTAAAATGAGGTCTTACTCGTACGTAAGGGCCTTTTAGTTTTCTTATAAAAACCTTTTGAAATTGATACAGTAATTGTGCCCTGTGCAACTAAGTTACTGACATTCTATTTTGACAAAATTTAAAAATTTGAAAATTTAAATGTAAAGCACGTGACTATGGTTTTAAATGGGTGAGCGCAGGGGCATATTAAGTGAATTGATTTTACAAGTAGTTTATGTTAAAAGTAAAAGGTCCTTAAGCGATTACAAGGACTCAATTTAAAGGTAATTCTTTGCCATTTAATGTATGGTTAACGCTAATTAGGAATCTTTAATAGTTTTTAAGTTATTGATTAGGAAAACAAAATTTTTGAATGAAATCATGTTATTCAGATCTAAAAAAATAATAAAAAAATTTAATTAATAAATAAAATAAACAAATAAAAATTTTATTATGTGTTTGAAAATACAAGAAATTATTTTTTCCTGCATTTCTGACGATAAAAAAAAAAAACCCGTCAAATTAATTTGAAAATTTAAAATTTAGAACGCGTGAATATGCATTAAATGGTTGAGCATAGTGGCACAGTAAATGAATTAATTTTAAAAATAGTTTATGCTAAAACTAAAAGGCCCTTAAGAATTGCAAAGGACTCAATGTAAAGGTAATGCATTGCAATTTAAGTATAGTTAGTGGCAATTACGTACCTTGAATAGTTATTAGTTAAGGAAACAGTCTTTCCGAATGAAATCTTGTAATTCAAATCTAAAAAAAAAATAAAAATAAAGATTAAAAAATCTAATAAGCAAATAAAAATGTTATTAAGTGTGAAAATACAGGAAATAATTTTTGTGTACATTTTTTTATTTGAAATTAATTTGAAAATTCCACAAATTTCAAAATTTAGAACGCGTGACTATGCATTAAATAATTAAACATAGAGGCACATTAAGTGAACCAATTTTAAAAATAGCTTATGCAAAAACTAAAAGACCCTTAAGATTTACAAAGGGCTCTTTTTAAAGGTAATGCTTTGCAATTTAACGTATAGTTAGTGCCAATTAAGTATCTGCAATAGTTTTGAAGTTATTCGTTAAGGAAACAATGTTATTCACAAAACCATCTAAAAAATACTAAAAAAAAATCTAATAAATAAAATAAATAAATAAATAAAAATTTTATCAAGTGTGAAAATACAGGAAATGATTTTTTGTCTCTTAAAATGAAAAAAAAAATTGTCAAATTAATTTCTAAAAAACAAAATTTTTTTCTCTTCATATAAAAAAAGCAGTGAAATGCAACACTGAATGAACAAAAAATTGTTGTATATTAAAAATATATGTTATTGATGATCGTCATTTACTTGAATTTGATAAGAAAGATACATAAAAAAAAGTGATTTTAATTTTTTTTTCCTCTTTCTCTTTCCCCTTAATATTAATAGTGTTATATGCAAAACAGTTGAAATTGCCATTTTGAAGGTTTGAAGGTGCGTTCAATAAGTAATGATAAAAGTGTCATTTTCGCTTTTAATGAAGTCAATTGTAATGTACTTATTAAACGTCTTATGACTGAGAGTTTGTGTGGGTTGGGTGAAAGAAGAAGATGAGAGTGTTTGGGGTTGATGCAAAGGGGTGTGTATGTGTGTGTGGGGGGGGGGGGGGGAGTGGAAGGGGTAATACGAGATATAGTTTGCATATTAATAGCCTATCGTTGAGAAACTTTACATCGCATAAACCTCAGCTGAACTGTAGATTCTACTAGTCTTCTTATATGCATTTTTTCAATAGCAAAAGATGATATTTGGGAAAATGAGATTTTTATATTCCTCTTTCACCCATTACACCCTCGTCATTTACTCCCTCCTCTCGATTAAGTCTTTAGGTTTTTTTTTTTTTGTTGTGTTTGCAAGTACAGGGTGGTCATAAAAGATGTGGACACATTTATTTGATGGTAGAAAAAAAAAAGGAATGGGAATAAATTGCATTGTTCTAAATTGATATTTGTCTCGTTTCTTTTAATGGAAAAATTGCTGGTAAAGAAACGGGAATAAATTGCATTGAGTCTAATGGATATTTGTCTCGTCTCTTTATTAGAAAAAAAAAAATATTCGAAATTTTAATTTAAAACAAAAAACCATTCGAAATTTTAATTGAAAACAAAAAAACATTCGAAATTTTAATTTAAAAAAAAAAAAAAAAAAAAACATTCGAAATTTTATTTTAAAAAAAAAAAAATTCGAAATTTTAATTAAAAAAAAAAAAGATTCGAAATTTTAATTAAAAAAAAAACATTCACAATTTTAATTAAAAAAAAAACCATTCGAATTGTTTTTACTAAAAAAGAAACGGGAATAAATTGCATTGTTTAGAATGAATATTTGTCTCGTTTCTTTATTTGAAAACATTACCAATAAAGAAACGGGAATAAATTGTATTTCTCACAATGGATATTTGTCTCATTTCTTTTTAATTTTTCCAATTGAGAAATTTTTCTTCACATTGCATAACTGTAAATGGCAATTTTCTCACCCTAAAACTTGCCAATGCAAATTCAGCTGTGATTATTATTACATGTGGGTGGGTGGGTAAGGGTTGTTGAGTAAGTTGGGGGTGGATGGATGGA
Source organism: Helicorthomorpha holstii (assembly GCA_013389785.1). NCBI lineage: Eukaryota > Metazoa > Arthropoda > Diplopoda > Polydesmida > Paradoxosomatidae > Helicorthomorpha > Helicorthomorpha holstii. Next base: position 19,648 of record JAAFCF010007023.1, read on the forward strand.
TGGGTTAATGGTTGTGGGTGTGATAAATCCAAGAAGAGTGAGAAAAGAAGATAAAAAAAAAATAAAAGTTAATGGTTTTTCGATTGTGGATTGCAAATAAATGGCTTTGCAATTGCGATTTAGATTTGAAGAGGATTTCTTTATTTCATATCAACAAAACCACAAAACTTTTGCAATCATCTTAATGGCCATTGATCCAAAATTACCCCTCAAAAACTCCCTCCTCTCCAAAAAATTACTCCTCATCGCTTGATAAATTCAACAATTTACTGGTTTTCACACTGCAGCAATTACTCATTGGAAACTTCAATAAACAATTTGCTTTTGGCGAAGCAATTACTCAACTGCGGCTGAAAATTTTTAAAAAATTCAAAATTTGAAGAAAAAAAAAGAATTAAAAAAAGAGAATGTTTTAATCTTTCATTATTAATTGGTAATGTCAGTTTTAAATTTGTTCGAATTTTTTTTAAACTTTAAAATTGATTTATTTTTTTAAAAATAATTAAAAAAAAAGAATGAGAAAAAAGAATGTTTTAATCTTTTATTATTAATTGTTGATATCAGTTTTAAATTTGTTCGAATTTTTATTTTTAAAATTGTTCGAATTTTTATTTTTAAA
>JAAFCF010007036.1:0-36534 GCA_013389785.1 Helicorthomorpha holstii
AACTATTCGAATTGCAAGAAGAAAAAAAACCTTCGAATTGCAAGAAAAAAAATCATTCGAATTGCAAGAAAAAAATTATGAATTACAAAATTAAAGCTCTAGACTTTAAATTTCCAAAACATTCCAAACCTCAAACTTCCAAAAAACATTCCAAAATGATAAATGATTCATTCTAAAACTTACAGTATGTATGTGTGGCTCAAGCAAAAAGCCATATAGGCCAAAAAGCACACCAGAGAAAAAAGAACAGAAAAAAAAAGCAAATAAAAATACAAAACCATCAAGGTTACATTCCAACAACTTAAAAGACCTGTTTTTGATAAAAGCGCTAAAAATTGTCTTCGTCATGATCTCTTAAGACTAAATACACACAAAAGTACATCCAAAGTTAATACAATAGCAACATGGCAAAACACAATGTTAAAATGCGGGGGAAATATATTACCAGACTTTTTTTTTTTATTTCTCAATACTTTTATTGTGTGTGTGGGTTGGCAAAAAATAAATAAAAACAAGATTAAATTGCAATTGGTCAATTAAAAAACATTAAAAAGAGTATAAGTGACATTTGACATTTAATCCACATGACACCCTGTACGCATGTATTTTCAATGGGATACAGGGTGTCACTCGCTTCAATTTCCAAAATGTCACTTAACCCCTTTTTCCAGTTAAAAACCTCAAATTTACCCTTGGAAAAAGCTCAAATCATAATTTCATAAAGATTATGTTATTCCCACTTACAAATTAATGTAGATTAGTTTTTTTTTTATCTTTCTTTAAACAGTAAAGTTACATAAGACATTTTGTTTTCTTTTTCTTCTTTAGAAAATTAAGAAAAAGCACCTTGAGATGCAACAAATTGTAATAAAAAAGTTATTTTAAAAATGCACAAATGACATGTTTGGCCCCATTTTTAATTGACTATTCATTCAGAAAGAAAGAAAAAGAAAAAAAAAGGTGATAAATATAGTTCTTATGTTAGTTTGACACTTTTACACCAGGTGTTTACGAATAAATTAGAATTAATATGACGTAGTAATTGAAGCTATGATGTTATTCATAGAAAGTTTTACTGTTAAGATATTTTGTATGGCTCATTAAGGTTTCTCATACGGGCACTTAAAAAAAGTTAAAAACTTGCATTTTTTTTTATTTATTTTTTTATTTAATTTTTATTTTATTTCTTGGTTAATTTTTTTCTGTAAACTGAACTCATATCGCACCTTTACACTAAATGAGGTTACCTAAATACAAAAACAACTTTTAAAGTTTGGCATACATAAGCTTATTACATTTACTTTACTCAAAAGCGGCAATTTACAGCCTTTTTTTTCTTAAAAAAAATAATAGTAATAAATAAATAAATATAATTTTTATGTCAAAAAAAACACCCAATAATTAAATGTATATTTGTAAAATAAATTTTAATTTTAATATAGATTTTTGTTCTTACTGGTATTAAATTCTAAAAAAATGTTCTAAAAATTATTACAGTTAAGTTTTATTTTTAAAAAAAATGTTTTACAAATTTTTTAATCTATTCTTTAGTTTTAAAAAAATGTTCTATAATTTTTTTTTGTATTTGATGTTTTATTTTAAAAATTAAATGTAAAATTTGTATTGCAATAAATGTTCTAACCAACAAATTAAACATTCTAATTTGAAAACTTAAAAGTAACTTTATACTTTTATTCACACATTTTCTATGCACGTGCCAATTACTTCACAAAAACCACCATCTAATTCCATCCAACAAAAAAAAAAAAAAAGAATACTATCATGTAAATAACATTCTAAACCATTGAAAAAATAATAAGTTAACTAAAACCAAATTAAAATTCAAAAAAAATGACAGTTGTAAATTTTCAACAACAAAAAACAAATTCTTCAAAATGATCAATTGACTGATTGATAATCACAAGGTAAACGACCATGCTAAAAAGTCAAAAGAGGTGGAAACCACAAACACAGAATGTTTCTTTTTGTACTCTAATGACGTCATCAACAGTAAACGTTACTTGATATAATGACACACAATATTATGACAAGTCAAAAAATTATGCTTTCAAAAATTTAAGCTTTTTTAATTTATTGTTTATTTTCAGTTTTTGGCTCTTAAAAAAAACCCCCAATCCCATCGCATCCCATCCTTCTGATCCCTTAGAATTCACAAACAAGCTATTATTAACTTTTGCTTCAAATTTCGTAACACTTCCGCAACGTTACGTCATTCATTTGCACTTAAACATCTTAAAACACACAAACTCACACACCCTGTACATTTTCCTATGCAAAAAAAAAAAAATTTAAGACACATATTAAAAACACTGTTGAAAAGTGCTTTCTTCTTCTAAGCAATTTAAAACACTCAAGATGATTTAATTTTTTTTTTTTGGGGGGGGGGGGAGTTTTTGTAATGTGACGTCACGTAAATATCACATGACAACAAAGTGTACGAGAGATACATTCATATAATTAAGAAAATGTTTTACTTAATTAGATGATGAAGAAGAAGAAAAAAAAAGATGTGTGAGAAGAAGTGAAAAAGATAAAGAGATGTTATTATGTAATGAGGGGAGGTTTCAGTGGGTGGAGGGAAATAAAAGTGTAATAAAAAAGAAATTAAAATAAGAGGAAGCAAATGTTATTACGTCATTAAACCCCTCCATTCACCCAACCACCCTCAACCACCTACAAAACCACTTCATTACATATCACACATCATTCAATTACAATTTGCTCTAAATTAAATGTACAATTACGTGTGTAATTACTAATAGAACAAAAAAAAATTATAAAAAAAATAATAATTTAATTGTTTATTCTTGCAATTAAAGTTCTAAATTTAATTAACACTGCAAACAAAAAGAAACAAAAAAAAATTCTAATGTAATTTCTATAGCAACTACAAAACTCACGTGCTTAAATGTTCTTTTTAATTATTATTATTTATTTATTTAATTCCAGTTTTAAAGATTTAGAACGATTGCAAACATTTAAAATAAATTATCACGTGCGCTGGTAACTATGACAACTAATTTTTTTTTACTTAAAACACATTTTTTTATTCTTTAGTTTTAATTTGAGTTTTTAGAATGCAGTTGTTCTAAATGACAATTTTTAAATTTAAATTTGTAATGGGTCGTCAACGTTTGGGACAGCAAAGATTATACTTTTCATTATTAGTTTATTTTTAATGAAATAAATAGATTTTTTTTCATGTATAATTTTTAATTTGTAGTCGCAATGTAGAATGTAGTTTTTGCCAAATTAGATGTTTCAAATTTAAAATTAGTTTTGGAAAATAAAAATAATTTTAAAAAAAATTGCTAGTTGCTTGACGACACATAATATACAAAAATATACTGTACAACTTACAAAATAAAATAAAATTAAAAAAACCTAAAAACCTGTACACTTAAAACATATGTAGGTGTATTGAAGTTATAAAAGAAAAGTAAATACTAAAAATAACATCACTAATTCCAGTAACAAGTCTTTTCGGAAGGGTAAAAGTCACGATCTTACTGTATGCTTAGAAGAATAATAAAAAAATTAAGCAAAAACAACAAAAAAAATTCACTAAGTTTATTTTGTAAACTACAAAAACATTTACTGTCCTTTTACAGTTTTAGAATTAAAAAAAAATTTAGGAATTGTTTTTCTAAGATTTAATTGATAATTATCGTAATAGAACAGTGTAAAAATTTCAAACAAAAGTTCGAAAAGAAAATTTCCAAAAGCAAAAACAGAAACTTTTTACAAAAAAAAACGTTCTAACAGAAACTTTTTACAAAAAAAACGTTCTAACAGAACATATACAAAAAAAAAAAAAAAAAAATTTTAAAAATAGAAAAGAAATTTTCTAAAAGAAAAACGTTCGAATAATAAATTCTCACAAAAACAAGTTCTAATATAAATTTTTTCCAAAAAAAAAAAAAACGTTCGAATAGAAAATTTCCAAAAAAACGAAAAAAAAAATTTCAAATAAAAAATTCTAAAAAAAAAATGTTCTAATAGAAAAATTCCAAAAAAAAAAAATGTTCGAATAGAAAAATTCCAAAAAAAAAATGTTCGAATAAAAAATTTCCTAAATAAAAAAACGTTCGATTATAAAAACGTTCCAATATAACATTTTCAAATAGAAACTTCCAAACAAAAACTTTTCAAAACATTATTATTCTTTTTTTACAATTTTTTTAAAAAAAAAAAGATTAATACAGTACATGTATTCCCAATAGAACAATTTAATTTTTCTGTATGTATGCCAATGCTGCAACTGTCTGACCTGTCTGACTTGACTCTTCTCTATTTCCTATTTCAAGTTTAATTATTTTCTGCTGTTGTTTAGTGTTTTTGGAGCCATTTAATGTTATTATTTAGTCTTAAAGTGATTGAAATATCTTCAGATGGCGCTACAAATCGTCTTTAAATGTGTTTGTACATTGAATTGTAGGAAGGGGGGGAAAGGGGAGACAAGGGAAAGTAAGTTAGAAGAGTGGGAGGATGTTGAATCAGAGGGACAGAAAGTCAGAGAGGCCTCCATAAGGAAAAAGAAAAAAAAATAATTTGTCTGGCATCGTTTTTTCCGTCGACTAAAAACCTGATCAAATTAATTAAGACAATTGAGATCATTTGTCAAGTAAAATAATAGTTTTCAAAAAGTACTGTGGTGTCGTCTACGTAGAGGAACAGCCATTGCATCGCTTGGTTATAAATCGCAACAACCAAAAAGCCAAAAACTTTTAAAATTTTAGAGCGCAGCTGTTTAATCTTTGTGTAGAAATCCTACTTACAACATTAGTCTTCCCTGTCTTTTCTTCACCTCCCCCAACCCACCCACTCATAACCCTCTTCAAAAAGTTGGGTCGTAAATAGAGAAACACGATACTTTACCGACAATTGCTTTTTTAGATAAATTTACCCACTTTTTTCCCCAAAAAAACAAAAAAAAAAATAAAAAACTCTTAAACATGGAAACTTTTTTTTTTTTACATTTATTTTTGTCATTCTTACTGCAAAATTCAATCATTTAAATGACAAAATTCTGTATAACTGGCTTTTTATGTTTAGTTTTGAAGATTTTACCGACGTCCTACTATAAATTAACGTTTCTCAAAGTTTGACTCTTAGCGACCCTTTTATCTATAGGTTATATGCGTCCCGGTTTTGGTAACGCGAGCTCAATTTTGGGAGTCGGTAAAAACATTACAGAAATCTACAAATAACCTGTTAGTTTGTATTGAATTACTCAGAGATGTAAAATTTTGTTTTGTTTTGGAAGAAAATAGTGGACAAAGTAATGTAATGCTAAAAAATAAAAATAAATTTTGTGGCCAACTTTTTTTTTTATTTATTTATTTTAAGAATAATGTCATTAAGACGACATGACACTTTAAAAATGCCATAACTAACAAATTTTCTAAGAAACATTAAAATTATTTAAAAAATAAAAAAGGATTTTTAGATTTTTATTTTATTTATTTTTTTATTTTGTTTTGCAGAGGGAAATGTAGCAAAAAAAAAGGGAAGGAGGATTTATTTATTTAAGTTTCCAAAAGTAGAAATTGCTTAGTTTTTAAAGTATTTCAAAAGTTTTTAGTTGGTTTTTAAAAGCTTCACATACAAACTAAATTATTATGATGCCTAAAATAATATTCTGATGTTTTTTTTTCTTATTTCTAAAAAATAAATATGTATATAAATAAATAAAAAGTTTGTCTAAATAACGTCGTGTCACACTTGTTAAAAAATAAATTAAAAAAAAAAAAAAAAACATACACTACTTCTTCTTCTAAAAACGTAAACACTGTTAACAAGATTTACTTTTAAGTAATTTGCTGACTTACATTTCAAAACAAAATAGTCCACACCAAATTATTTATTACATTATCTATTTCGCACTTTAGAACAATTTTAACAATTTTAATAAAATAAAAAAAAAGTATGGAAGAAAAACATTCTGTAAAACACTGAAAAATTGGAATGTTTTTAACTTTAACACAATGAATTTATTTCAAAGTTTGTAATATTTTTATTTCAACGTTCGAAAATTTTAATTTCAACGTTTGAATATTTTTGTTTCAACGTTATAATAGTTTTGTTTTCAACATTCGAATATTTATGTTAATGTTCGAATATTTTTGTATCCACTTTGGAATATTTTTATTTTACTGTTCGAATATTATAATTTCAACGTTCTAATATTTTACTTTTAAATATTTTTTTTCAAGTTTCGAATATTTTTTTTCAACTTTCGAATATTTTTTTTCAACTTTCGAATATTTTTGTTTTAACATTCAATTAGTTTTGTTCTAACGTTCGATTATCTTTGATTTTTGGAATGATTTTTAATCTACTAATTTTGTGTCATTTACCCAATATTTATAGTTCTAAATTAACTAGAAAAGGGTGAGGAAAGTCTATCTATTTCAACAACCGGAAATGCACTCTTTGATATTCATTAAAAATTAACGTAAACAATTTCTTTTTTGTTATTTAATTTATTTTCTTGACGATTATGTTATTAATTTACGACTTTGCATTTCCAGGAAAACGCACTTTTCATTTAAAAAATGAAAATAAAAACTTATTGTCCAATAAATTGTCAAGACATTCACAGCACAATCTTTTATTTCAAAAAATAATATGAAGATTTTACAGTATACAGTATACCGGGTGATTTTCTAGATTAAGAAATTAAAAGTTTAAAAAAAAATGTTTTGCAGAGAAAATAAAGAAACGAGACTAATTCTCATCAGTTCCAATGGCGTTTTTTCCCGTTTCTTTTTCAACAAAGCTAAAAACAGTGTTCCAACGTAGAAAATCACCTGGACATAAGCAACTATGATTGTATATGTGTTGATAACAACTAACACATCCATGTTAAGCCTTTCAATCCTTTAAAAAAAATTATTATTGTAATAAACGAGAAAAAGGGCAACTAAAACACAGTATGAAGTTTTCTAAGAATTCAAAATCTTAAAAAAAAATAAAATATCTTTTATCAAAAAACCTCATAAGATTATTTTCTTCAAATTATAATAAACATTTTAAACAACTAAAAATTATATCTTTTTCTTAAACACTGTTATTAAGAATCATTTTAAACCTTCAATTTAACCAACAACAAAAAAAAGGAATCTTAAACATTTAAACTATTTTTTTTCTTCTTCTTTTGATTCTTTAAAAAGACTTCTTTCTTATTATCAATTGAATTTCAATGTGTGCAATTGTTGACAGCAAAAATTTTCTTTTTTGAACTGTATAAGAGGCGGGAAAAAAAGCGCGCCTAAAGCGTATCTAAAAGTGAGCAAACATGGCCTTTGTTATTCAATTTCAAAGGTGTTTTACACCTCCACCCACCCAACCACCCTACCACTACACCACCCACTTTTACCCCCACCTTACACATTCAACTACATTGAGCCAAAAAAAATAAAATAAAAAAAAATTTTTTTTTTATTTATTTATTTTTTTTGATTTTTTTTTAAAGATAAGTCAAACAAATGTCTACCCATATGTACTGTGTATGTATGTGTATGTACCGTAACAAATAATGTAAAACAAGTTTAAACACTAAATAAATACAAGTTTATAAGATTTAACTTTAAAAGATTTGCGCTTTTTTTTTTGGTTGTTAAAATTATTGCGATTTAGTGGAAAAATAGATGTCAATTTCAAGTTCCAACAAGAGTTAATGCCAGTAGCACTCTGTATACCATTCGATTTACATTAGATACAGGGTGACACTAAAACAAAAATAAATTCAATTCAATCGTGGTTTCGAATGTTTGTATTTTTTTTTAAATCAGAGATGTTCAATTCAAGTGTTCCAAGTTTTGAATTACCACTATTAAAATTGAACGAAATTTAATTAACGTTCTAACTTAGAATTTTACTAAATCAACATTCTACTGTGATTTAAATTTTTTAAAATGTTCGAATTAAACCAGAAATTTAATTTAACTTTTTCAAAGATCATGAACATTCTAAACTCAAATTTATCAACATTCTAAACTCCAAATTTAATAACCATTCTAAACACCAAATTTGATAAAACATTCTAAACACCAAATTTGATAAAACATTCTTAACTCCAAATTTAATAAAACATTCTAAACTCCAAATTTAATAAATATTTCATTTTAACATTTTCGTATTAAATTAACATTCTATTTTAAAATTAAATGCAATCAAAATTTCTAATTCAAAATTTTAATTCGAATGTTCTAAACGACTATTACCATTAAAAAAAAACACAATTTGCTAATCACAACCAAATGCAACTACTTCTTCACAGTACACTTTGCATTATATTCTCACGTGATTACATAAATTCTGGTCTCAAATTCTGCAATAAAACTATTTTAACAAGCTAACAGTGCCTTTCACCAACCCACCACCCCCACCCCCACTAAATAGTAGATCATATTTAATTGAGTGTGTGTACATATAAAAAAACACATGTAATCTAATATTGGTCATATAATAATGCTTTTTTTTGCCACAAATGTCACACAATTTGACCTTTAGTGGCTTTAATAAAAATACAATAAGTAATTGCACATTTGCCAATTTGTTTTTATATTAATAAATGTTTACAACAATCGATATATAAAAATACACCTATATCTTTCTCAACCCTAATAATTGAATCCTAATCTCAGTTGCTCATCAATCTTGGTTCGTTGCCCGTCTCTCTCAACTCTCTACTTTATTATTATTATTATTATAATGGTGTGTAACATCTATAAATTGGCCCAGCAACAAAGACCTTTGTGCTTTTAAGACTATATAGGCTGTAATATGCACATAAAAATGGTCTGCAATTATTTTTTTTTCTCCTCCTCTTACCCCCCTCCCATCTCTCCACCCTCCCTTAATCACCCAACCACCCACAATCAACCTTCTCACCATAAAAACACCCCCTCTCTTATTAACTTATTAACCTTAACGACCTCCCTTTACCCCCTCAAACCACCCCTCCCACTACCCCCCTTACGAAAACATGCTACAAATATAATTCCGCCTAATTTCTTGAACACATTTTATTATGATGAATTTAGTACCCTACTTTCATGCCCACGCGTGATTTTATAGGTTGGAACACGCAGTTTTTATATGTCAATAAAGAAACGGGAATAAAATGCATTAGTTTGAATGGAGATTTGTCTCGTTACTTTTTTTAAGATTAAGAAATGAGACTAATTCGTATTGGTTTTAATGGAGATTTTTCCAGGTTTCTTTATTGGCATGAAGAAAAAGTCATCAAAATTGTTCTAAAAAATAGTTTCTCAAAAATGTTTGAAAGAATTACTTATCAAAAAATGTTCTGAACAAAATTTTTAATAAAAATAAAATGCTCTAAACAAAACATTTAATAAAAAAAAATGTTCTAAGCAAAATTTTTAATGAAATAAAATGTTTTAAAAAAAATTTGTAATAAAAACAAAATAATTAAAGAAATGAGACTTTTTCGTATTGGCTCTAATGGATTTTTTTCCCGTTTCTTTATTGACATGAACAAAAACAGTGTTAAAAATTTAAAAATCACCCGGGGTATATCCTGTACTGTAACCACTGTACTAATGAACACTTTTTGGTACCTTGTATTACAAAATAATTATTGGGAATATTTTCCATTTTTGTAAACAAAAAAAAAAAAAAAAAAAAAAAAAAAGTAGCAGACAAGATAATAACTCTTCAACTATTAACTTACATTGTGTGTGCCATATTATGAGAAGTAAAAGCTTAAAGATTAAGGATTTAACGATCTAAATACACAAGTCTTTTAGTCATTTCTTATTCTTCCTCCCTTCGCTTCAATATGAGTTTCAAAAATTTCACCCAAAAAAAAAAAAAAAGGTTAAAAAAAAAAAATAATAAAAATGAGAACCAGACACTGAAGACTGAAAACCACCCCAACCATGAGAAAAAGCCTGAGGGATTCTTCAAAATTCACCAACAAGAAGAGGATATTACACAGTGTAATTATTACAGGGTGAGTCACACTTAATAATAATAAAAAAAAATTACAGGCCCAATTTCAGCCTCTAAAAAAAATTTTTTAAAAAACTTTTATTATTATTATTATTAAAAAAAAAGTACTCAAAAAAAAAAAAAATAAGATATCATAAAAATTCCATACAAAAAAATAAAAGTCTATAAAATACGATAAGACACCCCGCTTAGTTATAAAGGTTAACATTTACAAGTGCGAAAATGACCTTACAATCCCAACCTCTGACCCTTCTACCCCCCTCCTATGACTCTCCCACTCCTTCTATCAACAGTCACCCACTTCATATTTAAATCAACGCCACTCAACTTAACCCTAACGCGTGTTTATATATTTTTCAACCACTTTGTTTACATGAAAGAAGAACCTGCAAGTTCTGGTTACAAGTACTGTATTTTTATATCAATAAATGACGTCATAAAGATTCAAAAAGTTGTTGGTCAAGTACTGTAACACCCTGTATAGACATACCATGTATTTTCAATGGGAGATGTACAAGGTGTGTGTGACGCTGAGTGGAGAAAAATAATGTTCTAAAAAGTCATCAAAATTGTTCTAAAAAATGATTTCTCTAAAAATGTTTTAAAGAACTGCTTATAAAAAAAAATGTTCTAAACAAAATTTTTAATAAAAGAAATGTTCTAAACAAAATTTTTAATAAAAGAAATGTTCTAAACAAAATTTTTAATAAAAGAAATGGTCTAAACAAAATTTTTAATAAAAGAAATGTTCTAACCAAAATTTTTAATAAAAGAAAATGTTCTAACCAAAATTTTTAATAAAATAAAATGTTCTAAGCAAAATATTTAAAAAAAATATATGTTCTAAACAAAATTTAATTTACCAAAAAATTACCAAAAAATGTTCTAAACAAAATTTAATTTACCAAAAAATCTTCTGAAAAAATTATCAAAAAAAATGTTATAAAAAATTATTTATCAAAAAAATGTTCTAAAAAATTATTTATCAACACAATTTTCTAACAATTTATTTCTCGAAAATGTTCCAAAATAAATTTCTCAAAAGTGTTCTAAATGAAAGAAAAATTATAAATCGATGTTCTAACTTTCTAAATGTTCTTATGCACGTGCAAAAATGAAAGCTTTTGCAAATCTTTTTTTATTATTTTGTTTTGACTGGAAAATAATGGCAATGGAAAACTAATTTTTCAGACATTTATTTCCAATTACAGCTTTGCTATAACTTAACATCAAGTAATTCTCACTGTAAACAATCTCCTCCGCCATTTTGAATGTACTGTACATATTTTAATTATTTTAAACATGCTTTTTAGAAAGTGTGCAGTACATCAAATAAATTTTCAAGCCCAGCTGAATATGAGTTGTTGTTGCCACTTGAGAAACAAAAAAAAAAAAAAAAAAACTCCCCATAAAATTTAAATTGTAGCTGTGTATGAGAAGTCAGAGCAATCAATATTACATTATGTACATAAAGCAAATGTGTATTTAAAAATGGGAGAAAGGAAGGGGAAAAAGGAAACTTCAGATATAGTTTGTGCTGGTCACGCATTCAATGACATGTTGAAAATTAAATTTACGACATACAGTAAAGGCTATTACACATATACCCTCACCCCATCCCATCATCCCATACCCAACCCTACACCCATTTACGCCTTAAAAAAAGCAAGCATCAAAATCCCAGCTGCAAACAACTCATATAGTTTATGGAGAGCGAAAAAAATAGCTTTGAAGTTTTGTTGATGATGAAAAAAAAAATAAAATAAATTTTAGGGTTTCGATTACAGTGTTCAGTGTAAATGGCAAAATGGAAATGTAGAAAAACTAAATGGGGTGTGCTTTTCGACGTTGGAACATGTGGTTTTACAGTGATAATTAAGTAATGAGACTAAATAACATTAACTCAGATGGCGATTTTTCCCGTTTCTTTTTTAAAAGTGTTCAGAATTTAGAAAATCGCTTTTAAAAAATTGGTTCAAATTTAGAAAATCATCCTGCATAACGGAAATGTATAAAAAAACTAAAATAGCTAAATTAGGTCATTTTCTACGTTGAAAAGACTTGTTTTTACAGCAAAAATTAAGTAGTGAGACTAAAAAGCATTAACTCAATGGGCGATTTTTCCCGTTTCTTTTTATTAACTTAAAAAAAAGTGTTCAAAACTAGAAAATCACCCTGTACAACGGCTAACTTTTGAATCTCTGTACTGTTTTTAATCTACTCCACTTCCCCTTCTTCATCTACCATTTGAAACCACCAGAACACCCCCACCCACCCAACCAACCCTCAAAAAGAAAAACCACAAAGCCCCAACCAATATTTACTCTGCTAATACACGTCACCAGTGGGCGCTCCATTCCAAACAGAGATTGCCATTGTGTAAATACAGTTCAGTGTAGAATTTTTTTTTTTTTTTGAAAAACATTGATAAAACATTGCCTTTTTATTTGTATTTGTTACTAACCGCCATAAAAACATGTTCATTTTTAAACTTTGTAAGCCTAATTCAACATTTCGCATTTAACGTTCAAAAAGGGAATAAGTACCATTTCAAAATAACACCCTGTATTCTTTATATTCCATGCATTTTCAATACGATACAGGGTGTCACGCACACTAAATCTCAAATGCTACTTAACCCCTTCTTACTAAATTTGTCCACAAAATCTCAGTGGGCCATTTAGATAAGCAAAAGTACACTTATTTCCATCTTATCATTAACAATTGGGGTAGAAAAAAATAAAATGTCCATTATTGACATTTGGCACTGTAAATGCTTAAAATAGGCCCTAAACCTAAAAACCCCCGATTGGACAAAAGGGATATTTTTAAAGGTGTTATATTTGCATATTGAGCGTAAAAGTTTATCATATGGACCATCTGCCATTTTGACATTTTAGCATTTACAAGGCATTTTCAAGGCATGAGGGGCAAACAAGCCCAAAAATAAAAATATTAAAAATACCCCAACCAACCACAGTGACTATATCAATACCACAAGGGACATTTTTAATGTCAAGGCCCTTAAACTGGCATAATAAAAAGAGAGCCTATTGAATTACATTTATGAAAAAGTCAGTGAATAAACTTAACCACATATTCTGTATACAACAAAATGCCTCTCAATTTTTATCCCTGTATAAAAGAGCCCAAGAGGAAATAAGTAAATTCTCCCCCTTCTTTCACATTTCACACAAATCACACTCCAAGGCTCAATATATGCAAATTTTAACTGACTCTTATGCAAATTGATCGCTGAATGAGTCACATTTATTCACAGCCTTTTAATTTTGTGCTTGAAAAATAATAATACAACAAGGGCAGTTCATACATTAAGTGGCCAGTGTGTAAAAGAAACTAATCAAATAAAATAAATGCTCCTTTAAAAAAATAGGTCAAGTTATTGAATTACATTAAGAAAGCTGATTAATCATTTCAATTACAAGAGTGAAATAATTTAAGTAGATGAGAAATGTTCTTGATTGGATGTGAAAGGCTTTTTTCTGGAGACCCAAACGTTGGGAAATCTAGATTTAGATTTAGAAAACATTCGAAAATAAAACAAAAAAAAAAAAAAAAAGAAAATTCGAAAATGAAACAAAAAAAAAAAGAAAATTCGAAAATGAAAAAAAAAGAACAAAACTCTAAAATAAATAATAATAATAAAAAAACTCTAAAATGAAAAAATAAAATAAAGAACAAAACTCGACAGTTACCATAGCAATCAAAAATTCAACTAATAATTCTACCAAAAATTCATTCTAAATCTCGAGTTGTGCTGCTATGGTAATTATCGCAGTTATTGGCGCACGTGAGTTGAAAAAGTTAAAATAAGGGAGAAAAAAAGAATGCGTTTAATTTCAACAAGTATATTTTTTTAGAATATTAAAAATGAATTTTTTTTTAAAGGTTAGAAATTTTTCCATTTTTTCAAATTTTTTTTTTTCTGTTTTCATGAGAATGACCGTGACATGATTTCTATGTGTAATCTCAATTGCACATACACATAATGTTCCATTTGCAGTCACTTTTTAAAATTGTACATTGACTTTTGGAAACACAACTTGCAAATGGCATTTATTTTAAATTATAACAAATAAAATCAAAAATAAATAAATAAAAAACAGGGAAAATTAATCATAGGGATATTTTTTTCTCTCACTGAAATACAACTTTTTTCTTAATTTTTTTTTTTTTGCTTTTGTATTGTGTGTTAAATGTAAGGCTTATAGACTGATGGAAAGTAGCAAAGCAAAGTTGTACTCTGTATATTTAATATAGTGTGAGAATCTAATTAGCTAAAAATAGCTCTGTGCTTTGGCAATTATTAAAGCAAGGCCCAGATGCCATTCAAAATTAATGACCAATTTGCAATTCAGATGAGATTTTTCCATAGACAGCATTGCACCGGGTGATTTTAGACATTGAAACACTATAACCGTTTTCAGCAATTAAAAACAAAAAAAAAAACTTTAAAAAAGAAATGAGACAAAAGTTCATCAATTCCAATGACGAATTTTCCCGTTTCTTTTTATTTTTAGTTTTTCCTACCAAATAAAACAACAAAAAGTGTTCCATTTAATCAAATCACCCGGTAGATTTCATGCACTGTTACATGACAATAGAAAATAAATAAATAAATAAGAAAAAAAAATTACAATAATTTGTGTTCAATTGACAAATAATTGTAAGACTTTACTTCCATTTATTGATTTTTCTTTTTAAACTAATTACATGAAAAGTAAAGTTGTCAAAATTAATTATAATTGCATAAGAAGTTCTCCTTAATTTCGAGTAAAAAAAACCTTGAAAATTTATGCAACAACTTTAAAAAATAAGAAACATGTCTTGATGTTAATATTATTCAAAATGTAAGTGCAAAGTGCATTTGTTTAATGTTAAGAATAATTAAAAATTGTTTTTAATTAACGTCTAAAATTAACCCAGAAACACGTACAAAGTTTCTTAAAAAAAAAAGTCTTAAAAGAAAATTTTCTTTTTGACTTCTTATTCCCATCACTAACAACTGTATAGATTTATTAATTAATGTAAATCAAGTTAGAAATTTGATAGTTTCTAACTTATATACCAGAATTGGAGTAGTTAATTGCAAACTCGTGAAGTGTTAATTAAATGCTAATTTATAATCTAAACCACCATAGTTTATAATTATTATTAACAAGTAGATGAGAGTTGAAAGACCAGTAGACTTGATCTAATAATTTTTAACCACCTTTCTCTCCCACCCCCACCCCCAAAACGTCAATCAACATAATCAAATTTAAATACAAGGGAAAAAAAATAAATAACAGCAAAATACAATACACAAAGTACCATTGGAATGAATTCGAATAAATTTAGTTGAGATTTTCCATACAAAAATTAGTAAAATAATAATAAAAAAAAAATTAACTTCAAAACATTTCGAACGTTTTTTTTAATTTTTTGATTTAAAAATTCGAACGGTTTTTTTTTTTGATGTAAAAATTCGAACATTTATTTGATGTAAAAATTCCAACGTTTTTTTAATGAAATAAATAGAATGTTTTGTTTATGTAAAAATTCGAACGTTTTTTTTTATGTAAAAATTCGAACGTTTTTTTTTATGTAAAAATTCAAACGTTTTTTTGATGAAAAAATTCAAATGTTTAAATTTTAAAAAATTCAAAAGTTTCATATTTTTAATATTAAAAAAAATAAGAATTTTCATACTTTTTTAAACATTAAAGTGTCTCTTTTTTTAATAAAAATTCTAATTACTAAAATGGATCACAGTGACACCCTGTATCCCATGTAATTTGAATAGACAAAATACAGGGTGTCAGTATCTCTCGCATCCTTTTAAAATCCATACTGTAATTTCGAGCATTAAAATTTATTTAAATTCAACAAAACAAATTAAAAACATGAATTTTAAAGCACTTTATATAAACTATTAAAATGTTCATCAAATGACGTAACTTTTGACCTTCAAAAGCCCTTCAAACTGTCTTTAAAAGCTGATTTTTCTTTCTTTCATTTTGTTAAACATTTTTTTTTCTTTCTTAAATGTTATGTCTTAAAAACTTCATAAGAAGTAGAAAGAAAAAAAAAATGTCATTTTGAAATGAAACTCAAAAGAGAGTAAATCAAAACATGAAAAAAAGTAGGTGTGGCTTACGAATGTAAGGTCGTGAAAAGGTCAAAGTGCTATATTAGACGAGTAATGTAATCGTTTATATTCCAGTTATAAAGGTCAGAGGTTAAAGTCGTGTATCAAACAACCGAGGTCACATCGACACGACTGCACAATATGTGTGTTTTATTTTTGAATATTTTTGTCTGTTGTTCATGTCTTTATCATTATTAAGACATTTTTCTTCTTCTTAAAAAAAAACTTTAATAAAAAAAGAAAACAAATAATAATAATAAAGACAAATATTTAAGTGTAAATTTAGAAATGACCTTTAACATTTAACAATCAAAAGTAAATAAATAAAAAAATACCACAAACATTTAATCAAATCATTAAAAAAGTCAATTGAACAAAATCATAATTTTATAACTTTATAATTTTATAACATAACCGCAACCACAATTTAAGGTTAGGTTTTTTTTTATTTTTTGATTGTCAAAAAATTAATGTCAAAAAGAACAAAATCTTACGTCATTTCCGATTATTTTATCAAAGAGAAAAATCTGATACAAAAAGGCTTGTGTTTTCTTCATAGAGAACTTTTTCTCTTCTTTTTTAAAAGCAAATCTTAAGATTTTGCAGTAAAAATAAAATAACTGACAGTTTGAGCAGCACTTTTTCTTATAAATTTACAAAAATATACACAATTTTTTTCCTAGAGACTTTTTCCCTTATTTTTTTTAAAGGAAGTTTACATTATAAAAATTCTGTTCTTATAATTTTAAACCCAAAAAAAAAAAATAAAATGTCAGTTTTAGCAGCACTTTTTTTTTCTTTTTTTTATAAATTTATGAAATTATACACATTTTTTTCCTAGAGACTTTTTCCATTTTTGTTTTTAAACTTAAAATTCATTATAAATCTCTATACTTATAATTTTACACCCAAAAAAATGAAATGTCAGTTTGAGCAGCACTTTTTCATATAAGTTTATAAAATTATAAACATTTGTTTTCCTAGAGACTTTTTCCATTTTTTTTTAAAGTAAATTTACATTATAAAAACTCATAAATTCACTATAAATTTCTATAAAAAAGCAGTTTATGCACAACTTGTTCTTTTAAATTTATAAAATTGCACATTTATTTTTCCCAGAGACTTTTTACCATTCAAAATTTGCATTGCACGTTATAGCGCCACAAATTTGCTTATAAAAAACAAAAAGTTCATGTTACGCCTTTACATTTTCTTTTATAATTTCTACGCATGCGCACTAAATTTACAACCATGTTTTTCAAAACTGTCAAATTGTACAGAATTTCATGTTTTCTTGCTAATTTGATCAAAAGTCTTACAAACAAAAAGCAATTAACTAAGAATTCATCTGATTTTCTTTTTAGTTTTTTAAGAAGAGTTTTTTTTTTATTATTCTTATTAACTTAAAAACTTTTGACGCCATGTTGAATAAGTTTCTTAATTATCAATCTCAAGTAGTGAACAAGTACTGTACAACCCTCTTCTTCATCTTATAAAGTTCATATTATCTCTTTCTATTCTCCAAAATAAAAAAATAAAAAAAATTCTCCACAAGTTGTTGTATTTGGGACAAGCATTGAAAGCGGAAGTGAACAAGCTAATAAGATGAAAAATTTTCCATGTCGCTTTTACAAATGACAAGCAAATGAATGAATAGCTTAAGAGAAGAAGAAGAGTTTAAACATTGTTATGCACATTATAATTTTATAATGTATATAAAGTTGCCTTTAATAAGAAGCCACATAGGAAACTATTAAGACTTTTTAGCTATCAAACTCTTCTTTTTTATTTTTTAGTCAATGAGCTAAAAACTTAATGACGCATAATTACATACCGGCCAATGCCTCAGTTTTAGAACTTTCATTTCCTTCATTAGAATATTAAAATACCACATGCAAATGTCCCAAACATTGACGACCCATAAACAAATTGTGCAAGAGAATTTAAAAACATTCTCAAACTAAAATCGCAATTAAATAAAAAAAGAAAAATAAATTTTCATAGAAGACCTAACGCTAGTGCCCGAAATTATAGGAATTTTAAAAACATTCTAAAACCCAACAGAAAAAAAAACATGAAATTTAGTTTCTTTAAAAAAAACATTCTAAAACTCGAGAAAAAAACTGATATTGAGTTTCTAATGCACGTGAATAAATTTATACAGTTCTAAAAAGAACATTATAAAACTCAGTTTCATGCAATTCAAATAATTTAATCACGTGACAAACTATTATTGTTCATACAGTTTTATAGTGAAATAATATTGTGGTCAAAAAATTAAAGTGACAAGCCTAATAATTGTCCCTTAACCAGTTATAAGCTTATAATTATAAAAATAAATAATAATAAAAAGAATGTTTTCAACTTACCAGTTGTGAATAGGGCTATGGCTTTTAAACAGCTATATTCAGCCGAATCAACATGAAGTGCTTTCAATTTTTCTACTTGTTCCTGAAAGATGCGAATATGGTCCATGAAAGCCACGACCCTATCGGCGGCCATAGGCGAGGCATGAAGTCCAGCAGCGGCCAAAAGCGGCGCCACATGTAGGGGCATGGAACACTGAGACGCGTTCAGCACAAATAGTTCGCTCCAAACCAGTCGTAAAAGGGCTACTTGATCGGTCACTTGTAGGTCAGGAAAAAACGGAATGTTCCTGGCCCATTCAACGGCGCTAAACAAAAGTCTAGCGGCCAGTTCGCAGATGTTATCAATGCCCATGATGTTGTTTGGTTGCATGCACTGGCCGTAACGTGAGGTGGGATAGGGCTCGGCCCTAAGTAACAAAGAGATGTAACTGGACAGGTATGAGTGACCGTTGAGGGCGTCACCATTGGTCAGTGCCATCTGTCCAGTGATTGGATGCTGAGTTGGTGGGATGCGCCCTCTTTGAACAGCTGGAAAAGGGAAATAAAAGAGTGGAAATGACACAGTTCGCATCTCATCCATGTCCAACTTCATCTTTTTATTCATATGGTTACTATTATTGGTGTTGATGCTTGTGGTTGTTGTAACGCTTTTTGGTGTTGGAGTGACACAGTTAACATTATTATTTGGAGAACATGAAACAACTATTTTAGGCCTTATATACGAGCTAAATCGGCTGCTACAATGATGTAACGCCGCCAACGACGCTATACAAGTGGTCGTCGTCGTATTTGTCGTCGAACCACAACTACTACTACAAAGACCACTTTTATCAGCCATTCAAAAATCAAAAAAAAAAAAATTAATTTATTCAACTACCCCAACACACCCCTTTAATTACACACATTTTTTTTAATTATTAATTAAATTATAAAAAAATTTACTATTAAAAAGATTTTTATTAAGACTATTTTAAGTTTGACGGTGACGACTGAAAATGAGTGCTGCGGCAAAACGCGTGAGATCATCGGCAGAAATTCATAATTTTAAAAATGAAGAGGGGAAAAAAAGAAAAAGAATGGCTGCCGTGGATGTGACGATCGTAAACCGCAGAGAGAGCGTGTGTTTGCGCGTAGATGAGAGAGAGGAGAAATAGCGTGAGCGTGAAAGCGTTAAAAAAAGCGGGGGTGGGGAAAATGCTAGCAACACGTAACGTAACCACACGTAACGTACTGTATACACACACAAAGAGAGTCAGAGCGTCATAATATTCCAAAATTGCGCTGATTGTGCGCCCCAGCGACAACCACTGTCGAATCCTAGTGTTTTTCACAACCCCACCCCTTTCAAAAACTTACACTCCCCTCATCATTAAAGCTCACTTTCACCCCTCTCTCTCTTATTTTCTTCCCCCCCACCACATATACATAAACCACCCCATATAACAGTGCCTCCCTTTTCCCCCTCATTTTCATCCCAAAGGCAAAAAAAACTCTTATGCTCATATTAACATCAACAGCCAAAAATAATAATAAAAAAAAATTTATTAAGGGGGAATTGTATATGTGTGTGATATTACAAATGACGTAAATAGGTATAAATACGTCATTTAATAAACGTTAAAGACGTAAATGTAACGTATTTATATCCCTCCGTCAACGTTTACGTGTACATTAGGGCCCCTTTTTGTTTTAAGGTTAATTGCTACAGGGACAAAATTAACTGACCCTTTCTAAGCTTTTATCCCTTTTGGTCAATTTAGGCTTAAGAATTTTTAAACCATTTTCAAAAATAATATCAAAGCATTTTTAGCAATTTTAATTATTAAAAAAAGAATAAATTAGTAATTAAAATTGAATAAATAAAAAATTTTAAGGATCTTTTAAAAGCAATTTTTTTTATTTAATCAAAAATAAGACTTAAATTTTAGATTTTTTAGTTTAGAACAATTAAAAATAAGAATTAAAAATTTGTTCGATTTTTTTTCTTCTTTTTTCCCCAAAGCGATGTTTAGTGGCGCCATCTAAGTTATGCCCAAACACCAAAAGGCCCTTTGCCAAAAAAATTTAACTCTTAGTAAAAACTACTTAATTTTAAATTTAAATAAACTTAAGAATTTTGTTTGTTTAAAAGAAGAAATGAAATCTAATCTGTTTTTGAATAAAGCGTAATCAAAAGGCCTAAGAATTGTATTGATTTTCTAACGCGCTACGGAGAAAAGGCCCTTTGCAAAAAAGAAAAAGGCTTAACGCAAAAAAAAAACTTTTCTTAAACTTTTTCTTCTGTTCTTTTTGGCCGCTGAGTACATTATATATTGAGTACATTGTATATTAACATTAAATGACAACTAATTGAAAATAATTACACACTAAACAAAGCTATAATTTGTTAATTGTAGGCCTTTCATGACTTTATGTGACCAAAATAAAAAGATTAAAAAAAAATTCTAGCTCGAAGGAAGAAAAAAAAAATTAAATAAAATAAACAAGTTTTAACATTTTAACAAGAAGAGCCCCAATTCATTTTAAATGTAAAAGATACTTAAAAAATAAAAAAAAAAATGTCGACAACTTCACACCACCATCATCATACCATGCCCAAAACACTTTAAAACCATTGTACATATTATATTAAATATAAAAAAAATAATAAAAAAGGGATAAAGAGCGAGGAGGAATTATAATGGTTTGAGGGGGAAAAACTTAAACTTATAATTTCAGAGTAAAGCGAAAACTACAATGACACGGTTTGATGATAATTTAAATAGAAATTCTAAACGCGAGACCACAGAGAACAATTTCTATCAAATTTTAAAAAAAAAACTATTTTTTTTCTCCTTCAAATTAAAAAGAAATAAGTAAAAAGGCCCACAGCGTCCCAAACATTGACGTCCCTCACACGAAAATAAAAAACAATCAAAACTGCGCACGTGAGTTTTGATATCTCACAAACAAAAATATAAAATCAGATAACTCAAAAAAGGTTCTAAAATTCTGATTTTGGATACTCAAAATAATTTTAAAAAATTAAAGCACGTGATTTGTTGAAGTTATAAAAGTAATTTAGAACATTCGAAATAACTTTCCCCCGATTGTTCTAAAAACGCTGTTCCATGTTCTATAAATATTCTTTTATTCTTTTTCTTTAAAGAACATTAGAAATAACTTTTCCGTTTGTTATGTTCATTTTTTTTCTAAAAATGCTGTTCCATGTTCTTCAAATATTCTTTTTTTTTTAGAATGTTCGATTTGTCAACTGTTCCATTTTGTGCAAAGGTGATTTGAATTTAATAAAATTAGCAAAAACACCCAGCAAATTTATCTAGTATTAGGGATTTGTGTTAATTTTCACAATAATAAAAAAGCGTTCTAAACTTATAAATAAAATTATTAAATGTTTGTTGTGTATGTTAATATTTTTTTTCTATTTTATTTCTTAATAAAAATTAATCAAATAAAATCACTTTTACGGTATTTTAATCAAAAATTATTACCTTTCATCCAGAATTTTTTTTATTAATTTCTTAAAAACAATTAATAAAAAGTTAAAAGTAATTTTTTTACTAATAAATAAATAAAAAATGCTCTGATAATAGATAAGTTGTAAGGGTGTGCTTATTTTTTTTTTAAATAACTTTTTTTTTATTATTTTTATTTTTCGGTTTTTTTTTTTTTAATTTTTTTAATTAAAAAAAAAGTTTTGGTCTGAAAGGTAAATAAAAATAACTTAAAAAAAAAACCGTAAAAGTAATCTTACCGTAACACCTACCCTCTCTTCTCATTCCCATCTTGAGACATTTTTTGAGGCGGCAAAATTGACACTGATTCCTATGATGCTGATCGATGGGACAATTCCGATTTCCACGACACGAGTAGGATAAATTCCTTCGGACACTGCGTTTAAAAAATGATTTACACCCTTCACACGTAAACTGACCATAATGTTTGCCCGATGATTTGTCTCCACAAACTACACATTCAATTTGTTGCTGTTGTTGCTTATCGGACGTTGGTGGTTGCGGCGTATGTGTGTTGTGATGAGGACCACCACCGCTTCCAGGTGGAACTCCACCACCACCACCGCCTCCTCCACCACCGCCGCCACCACCAACCACTGTAGGGTTAGTCAAGCCAGGTCCTAGGTCATCGACGAGGCTTCCAGGTGGTACTGCTGTCCCACCTGGGTCCCGCCAACCGATGGCCAAAGCCATGTTGCGCGGGCTAAAAACGAAATGACCCGACCCCTCCAGGCCCGTTTCCCCGTAGGAATCGAACCGGCGATGATAACCAGGGTAATTTTTGGCAATTTTTACTGTTGGAAGGAAACCGCCAGAAAAATTGTTGGATGAAGAATTATTGTTGTCGATAAACGATGGCAAATTTTCCAGCTGCACTTTTATTTTTGGGTGAATTTTACTCGGCTTAAAAAAAAAGCCAAGTAAACTTTCTTAATATAATAAAAAAAACTTTAAAAGAAACTTTTCTTTGAGATCGAGTTTAGGCCCTTAAGCATCTGAAAATTATTCAAAAATTGAACGATGAACTTTGTCCCATAAACTCTTTGGAGTCATAAATCAAATTTTACAAAATAATTTTTTAAATGTATATCCTTATTTAAAAAGACGTTGTTAATTCAAAAAAATCTTAAAAATCAAAAAGCAAGAAAATTTTCTTTAAATCTTAAAAAAGAAAAAACAAATTTTTCCACCACGCGTGAAAAGCACGTAAAAGTAGAAAAACGCACGCCGTCGATAGCTGCTTGACCACCGCTGAATCAAAAAATTTAAAAAAAAGTTTTTCGTTATTATTGACGGTCACACGATTGCGCGTCGTCGTCGTTTATGTTTGCCGTCGAAAGAGCTAAGGTCGCCGCGGTCGTAGAGATCAACACTGCGGTTTCGACCTCTTTGACTTTTTCTTCCTTTCAGAAAACAGTGGAGAAAAAAATAAACTCAATTACTTTTAATTCTCAGCACTTCACTTTAACCCACAGAAGATTAAAATATCAATAATAATAATCATCGAAGTATCTATCGGTTGAATATAAAAAATTTTCCTCTATGCCGTCGCTAAGTCCAGTTTGTACCGGTGTCTTAAGTGTTTCTTCTACCTGTGCCCTCGTAAAACTCAAAAAGCACCGACCGTCGTATGTGTATAGGTCGTCGCGCCGCCGTACAACACCACCGAGAGTGTTGTGTACACTGGTTACTGGTTTCTGATACTGTACTGTGTGTATATGTGTGTGGGTCTCCCAAACACACACATACACTAACACACTGAAGAGACTTTTAAATGACGGATAGTCGTCTTCGGCTCACTACTGTTTCGCGTGTGCACTCCACTTCAACCCTGGCTGGTTTGTTTGCCTTCATGCTGCCCCCAAGTTTGAACCCCAATCTTACAAAAGTATACACCTTCTTAGACTTCTTTCCTTTCACTTTACACAGTATATGGGGTGTCTCTCTCTCCCCCCTCCACACAAAAGTTGGGTGGCAGTAATAGTAGTACTGTAGTAGTGGTGATGGTAGACTCAATGAACATGCACACTGACACCGTCAGTCGGTTCAGTCGAGACAGGGGCTTTGTGTTTTTGAAACGTACAAAGAGCTCAGAGATGCTTTACTACTGGTGCTTTTTCCCTTTTACACTGTGTAACCCTCCTCCCTCTTTCTTGCCACCACCCCTCCCACATACATATACAGTACATACATACATACATACTGTACTATGTGCTATATCACCACCAAACACATTTGTACAAGCAAGGGGCGCCACCACCGTCGATCAGGAGCAACACTTTTGACACTGACAGAGCAAAGGAGCACAAACCTCTATTCAAGCGCGCGCGCACAGTTAAAATTATTTTTTTTTATCGGTTGGGAAAAGGAAAGGAAAATCGACGCGGCGTGCAGGTCTATTTCATGCCGTATCCGATGCACTATACGCGGCAGAAATTAGAAATTGTGTAATCGTGGTACCGTTGATAATTGTTACCCGTTGGATTTGATGATCGGTTATAACCTTATGAATATAATGACCTTATTATAAGAATAAATAATAAAATTACAGTATATACTTTTTTTTTAATTTCTTGGTGTTGTTGTTGTTGTTGAACTTTGACTTTTGACCATTTGGTTGGGGGTTTTTTTTTTTCATAGAGGAAATGTAAGAGTAATGTGTGTCAATTTTCAGTTTTTAACTATTCAGTAATTTAATGTAGTTAAATTCAATTTTTATATACAGATTTGTGAATATATCCGGGGGATTTGATAGATTGGAACGCTGGTTTTTATAGCGTTGATAAAGAAATGAGACTAAATGATATTAGTTCCAATGGCGATTTGTCTCGTTGTTTTTGGAAGGAGGTTTTTTTGTTTTTTTGAAGAAGAAATAAAGTGTTAATGAAGAAATGAGACTAAATATTATCTGTTTTGTTGTTTTACTTGTTTATATTTGTTACAATGGTGGATAATAAAGATATGAGACTGAATTTGATTATTTTCAATGGCGATTTTTCTCTTTTTTTTTTTTGGGAAACAAAATTTTAATAACGAAACGAGATTTAGTGTCACAGTGAATATTTGACCTGTTTTAATTTGTTGTAATGGTGGAAATGAAGTGTCAATAAAGAAATGAGATTAAATAACATCAGTTCTAATGTCAATTTATCTCGTTTCTTTTTTTAGACAAGGAAAACTAAAGTTCTAATAAAAAATTGAGACTAAATTTTATCAGTTCTAGTGGAGATTTGTCTTGTTTGATTCTAGACATGAAAAAAAATGTGCCAATAAATAAATGAGACTAAATCTCATCAGTTTTAATGGCCATTTGTCTCGATTTTTTTTCATGTTATGCAAAATAGTGCTAATAAAGAAACGAGACGAAATCTCATCAGTTCTAATGGTGATTTATCTCGTTTCTTTCTTGTCATGAAGGAAAAAAGTTCTAATAAATAAATGAGACGAAATATCATCAGTTCCAATGACCATTTGTCTCGTTTCTTTTTCTAGCTATGAAAAAATAAACTCCTAATAAAGAAACGAGACTAAATCTCACGATTTCCAATCACGATTTGTCTCGATTCTTTCTAGTTTTGGTAAAAAAAAAAACGTTCGAATAAAGAAACGAGACTAAATATCATCAGTTCCAATGGCCATTTGTCTCGTTTCTTTTTCTAGCTATGAAAAAATAAACTGGTAATAAAGAAACGAGACTAAATCTCACGAGTTCCAATCGCGATTTGTCTCGATTCTTTCTAGTTTTGGTAAAAAAAACGTTCGAATAAAGAAACGAGACTAAATCTCATCAGTTCCAATGGCGATTTGTCTCATTTCTTTCTGTACATGAACAAAAAAAAGATGTTCCAACGCATATAATCAGCCTTTACAAACAAGGAGTTTCTGTATTGTGTATATTTAAAAAAAAAAGTTCTAATTTCTTATTCTAAATTTGTTGGTAATGTTTTAAAAGCCACAAAATGGAGTGAGAGCAACATAAGCGTAGAGATCGATGCAACAAACAAAGTGGTCGTAAAGCCCCTTGAGCGCCACCTTATTCATCAGGCCACGACTGCTTGCAACCTTGACGCGCGCTATGATTGGCCAGCTGACATTATCACCACCCCCAACAACACTCCCTCCCCCTCTAAACCACTAAATAGCAAAATGCCAACCCCCATTTACAATGCTATTTTCTCCTCCTACACAAAACTTAAAGCTTAGCATTGGAAAAAAAAGAAAAAAGATGCACAATATGCCATCAGGTTATTTTTCTCAGGTTATTTTTTTTTTATTACGATGGCTCTCAACACACACATACAAAAAAATTGATATTTAATGGAATTATTATTATTAAATTATTTAAATGTGTATTGATTTGCATTCAATTTATATTTTATAATAATAATAATGTCACTTGTGTAACCGGTTTTTTTTTAAAAAAAACTTGCATAAAAAAAGATTATAATTGGCTTGATAACCTGAGGGGTCAAATGTCATTGCATTAGTATGTAGTGTACTTTACATGCGATTATTATTACGGTGCTCAAGTTGAGAGAAAAGACCACTCAGAAAAAAGGTGAATTTTTTTTTATTATTATTATGATTATTTAGCTGGGGTTAAAAGGGGTGGGAGTTGAGCTGAGCTGGGTGGAAGGGGGAGTTGACCTCGAACGAACTCAGCACGAGGAACTCACGTGTTTTACTTGTGTGCTAACCTTTACTACAACTCATTTCTTGTTACTCCCTATGGAGCTAACACTTTTGCCATTTTTATTTATTTATTTTTTTTTAATTCATTCTATTAAAGTTCTGAAAATGTAATAATTAAAACAGAATAATGGAATGGTTACTGTGGCAACCAAAGCACGTGCAGTAATTTTCTTTTTTATTTATCAGATTTTCTCTGTTTTTAAAATATTTGGAATGTCAGGAAAACGTTCTAAAATAATAATTGGATTAAAAAAGATAACCACGTGATAAATTTTATTTTTTTTTACATTTTTTCTTCTTTTTTAATTTTTTTTTAATTTTTTCTAAAATTCTAGAAATTTAATAATTAAAAACAGAATTAACAGAAAGTTTCCGTAGCAACCATAGCACGTGCATTAATTTTTTTTATTAGATTTTTCTGTTTCTAATAAGTTTGGACTAAAATAATAATTAGATTTCAAAAAAAAATTAAAGCACGTGATACATTTTATTTTTCCTTTTACTCTGCATTATGATTTGCATTATATTTTGCAATTCATTTAATAAACAAAAATAGGACTGTTCATAAAGTCCTTAAACAATTTTAAACACATTTGTTGATCAGCATAAGAAAATTTAGCACATAAGCCAAATTTGCCATAAAGAAATGTCCTTAAATTGACCAAAAACTAACTTTAAAAAAAAATTACCATTTTTCATGTACTGTAAATGATGTAGGGATGTTCCTAAAATCACCAGACAACTTTAAAATGGACTTGCTGACCAATAAATAATGTTGTTTGGACAATGGACACCGATACATAGAAAGAGAGTAAGAGAGAGAGAGTTACTTTTAAAAAAAAAATTCCCCATTGTTATCTAAGACAATTACACCTTGTAAAAAAGCTCCCCTTAAACGTTAAAAAGTCCACACTTCCATAGTAAATTTTGACACAGTGGTAAATGACTACAAAATAGATGATTCGTAAAAAGCTAGTAACAACTAACAAACACGAATTACATGATTGTGTGTCTTCTCTTTTGTACCAAAAACTTAAATGACTTAAGAGTTCAAGGTGTGATTTCTTTTTTCTTATTATTTTCTTCTTCTTTTAAAAAAGTTAAACCTTCCTCTTTTCTTTTTTTGTTTTGCTGCACAGAGAGAACAATAGGGTTTCCCCCCTTCTTAACATTAACCATTTACACCTCTTACTCGGTTGTGTCTTTCACCCCTCATAACATCCCATCCCATCCCATCACCAACATATAACGCAATCCCTTGACTTGACTGTTTTGCATAGAAAAGACACACGCGCCGCCGAAAGTAATCATCGATGCAAACGGCTAAATCAATCAACGTCATTTTCACTATCCCTTTAGTCTTTTTAACAGCCACCGCACATTTACAATAGGGTCATCCGAACCAACAACTCATCCCTCCCCTCTCACCCATACACCTCACCCTACCCCACTAAACCCTCTCAAACACATACCAACAAAATAAATAAACACAAAACTTAAAAAGATGCATTTCTGTATGTGAGAAATAAAATTGGAAGATTTATCGATTTACAGATTTAAAATGAATCGATTTCCGATAAATCTTTTGGTGATTTTTAAGAGATGTGTTCACTGGTCAAACATGAACAATGGCAATAAAAAGACGGGAATAAATTGCATTATTTTCGTCTCATTTTTGTCTCATTTCTTTATTTCCAAAAAATACTAAAAAAAGAAACGAGAATAAATCATTTTAAAATCATTCTAAAAATTCAAACTGAATAAAATTTAAGACAAAATTTGTTTTTCATAAAAACAGATGCACGTGCGCTATTAACAAAATTATTTTTGAAAAAACTAAAATCATTCTAAAATTTAAACTAAAAAAAAATTTTAAATAAAAAAATTTACCATAAAAACAGATGCACGTGCGCTGCAAACAAATTTATTATCGACAAAAATCATTCTAAAAATTCAAACTGGATAAATAAAAAATAAATTCACATACAGTAGGAACCAATGCACGTGCATTGTACAACTAAATCATTCTAAAATTCATATCGCTATAAAAAAACACCATTTAAGCACGTGCGTTTTAGTTTCCATGGTAATTCGAACATTATTTTGCTTGTACAATGAATTTTATTTAATTTTAATTTAATACTGTAGATTCTATTTTATGTAAAGAACAATCTTTTTATTTTTTTTTTGTTTGTGTATGTTAAGATTGAGTGTGTAACCAAAGACCCTCATTGTACCGGTACATTGTACAGTAAATGATGAGAGTAAACGTTTGTATTGTTATTGTTACGTTACGTAAGCTGTTTAAAACAAATTACCTATGACAGAGCGCTGACCATAATCAGACGTATATTTGTTGTGTTCAATTTCCATACATAACATTCATATACAATACCGGTATATACCTAGTATTGTACTGTACTGTATTATCATGGGGAATTGAAAAAGATAAGGGTTTGTAAGGGGGGATGTTTAAGGGTGTGAGGAGGGTTAAGGGGAGGATAAACAAATCAAGACTGATGGATAAATGGTAGTAGGGCAGTGTTGGTCGAATACCATCGCTTAATCATTGCCATTTTCTTTTTATTTTCTTTTCTCTTACACAATAGCACTTACTCAGCTCAAACTTCATCTTATTACTGATTTTAAAAAAAATATATGTGCTCTTTCTTTTCTGCACAGTCAGACACTTTTTAAAACTGATTTGCATCAATTAAATAGATGGAAAACAAAATGTACATTTGCCAATACTGAAAAAAAGAAATATTATTCCAGTTTCTTTATACGTTGTTGACTAGCAATGACCTACAGTATTACAGGAGCAGCAAACGCGTGTTATTTCAATGTGAAGCAATGCAGCGCAGCTTTTTTTACTTTTCACGGTATAATTTATCTGCCGACTACGAGCGTGCCTATCCCGGCGTAATATTTATTTTTCTCGCGATACGCATTACCCGCATTATGCATAGAAATGATGCCGCGATGAGCACGAACGTTGCCGGCAGAGATAATATTTGAAACCTCACTGCATTGCTTCTCATTGATATAACATGTGTTTGCTGTCCCTGTAAAACACCGTTAAAAAACATTTTTTTTTTCTTTTTCTGTTAAAAATTTGAACGTCTATAGACTTATGTTGAATGATTAACTAATTTATTTACATATTATTTAAACCTCCTCTAACCAGTAATAGTATTAATGGCATGCAAAAGTGATTAGTGTCAGATTTTGCTATGTTTTTTTGGTAAAAAATAATTTTATCTTGTTTATCAAATTATTAGCATAACATTTTTGTTTCCAGTTTTATAAATTTGCTAATTTGAATACTTAAAACCTTTAAAAAAGCTAAATTTTATACAGTTTTACATGAATTACAATCTTGTTATATGCCCTATTAAAATTTACCATATTAAAATTGCTTTTTTTAAGTTTTTATTTAAAAATGTTGACGTTAACAACTACATTTGACGTCATAATATAACAACTTAAGAAATGTTTTTTAAAAAAAAAATAAAGTGGGCTTTTATAGGTTAAATTAGTGTATACAACTTATTTTGGTCTTATAACAAAAACTTCAAATAATGTTTTACATTTTTTACTAAAAATTTACTTTTGTCGCATATATCCATGCGGTTTCTCCAATGTTATGTAATATCACAAAACGCACGAATATATGCAACATTTTAATTTTTTTTGATCTTTACTGTTTTAAAAGTTTTATTATTTTCTTACTTGCAAGTTATAAGATTTTTCAAAGCAATCTGCTTAATATTTATAGGGGAAAAAATTATGAACAGAGGGGTATTTTGAGCATTCCCTTCTTCTCCATCGTCCACCCCCTCACAAAAAATAAAGTTATTTTCACCTTAGGCCAAACTTTTTATTCTCATTTTTTTTTTTTTTAAATCAAAGGTATTTTTTATTATATTTTCTTACATCGGTGAATACGTGATTTGCATTATTTATAAAAGCAATAATGGGATCTTACTAAGTTATACCTTTCTTTCTTTTTTGCTGTTGTTGTTTTTAAAAAGTAAGGTACAGCTTAATAAGTCAAATTTTTATGGTACCATCAGACGGTAAGTGGACCGGTATGTAAGACATTCTTTTTTTTTTTTTTAAATAATAATAATACAGTAATCTTCATTCAAGCCAATGTAATGCATTCTTATTTTTTTTATATTTTTAAATAAAGGATAAAATAAATAATGAGACAAATCGCCATTCAAGTCAGTGTTATTTAGTCTCATTTTTTTCAAAGCAATATTGAAATTAAACTATTGAGTGTCAACAACAATTTTATTTCTAACAGTGGAATTCTAGAACATGAATAACCTTGAAAACATTCTAAAATTCGAACGGATTTAAATTTAAAGTAATAATAAAGTTACTATAGCAACCGATGCACGTGCGCAGTTTACAAACATTATTATTTGAAAATTACTTAAATATTTGTCTCGTGTTTCTTTATTGAAAAAAATCCTTAAAAAAAGAAACGGGTAAATTTCATTGTCTACAATCGATATTTGTCTCGTTTCTTTATTAGAAAAAAATTACTAAAAAAGAAATGAGACTAAATTGCATTGTTTACAATGGATATTTGTCTCGTTTTTTTTATAACAATTATATTTTATGATCACCCTGTATTATTAAACTATTGTTGTTGCATTAAGTTATGGTGTGTGTTATGAGCTTATGAAGTTATGACCATTAAAGTACGGTTTTTCCATCCACCCTGACCTGAAACACCTGAATGCTTGGTTGACCGACCATGTGGTTTTTTTTTTATTCTCTCCCGCCAACTCCAACCCTCTACAGCCCACGGTATAGACAACAATCATAGTAATTTAATTGAAAACTTGATGCTTGTTTTAGTGTGTAATTTGACATTGTTTTTAGTTGTTAATAACCGTTTACACACTTGTAATCTTAAAACTTGTTCATTGCTCAAGCGATTCATTTTATTTAATTTTACATTCAAATATTACACACACAACAACACAAAACATTTAAATCAGATTCTTATGTTCAAAATTTAAATTTTATAAAGTTCAAATTATTGTTATATTAATGGTTTTTTTGTTATCTTAATAAATTCAATAAAAAAATAGAACTTTCAATGTTGGGGAAAAAAATTCA
The DNA here is from genome assembly GCA_013389785.1 of Helicorthomorpha holstii. Taxonomy (NCBI): domain Eukaryota; kingdom Metazoa; phylum Arthropoda; class Diplopoda; order Polydesmida; family Paradoxosomatidae; genus Helicorthomorpha; species Helicorthomorpha holstii. Next base: position 31,872 of record JAAFCF010007036.1, read on the forward strand.
AGCTTGAATGCACAAGTTCTTAATTTTAAGTTCGAAAAATAAAATTCACGTGCTTTAATTCTTTTATTTATTCGAGTAAAGAGTTTTGGACTTAAATTGCACGAGATTAAATTACTTTAATGATTCAAATAAAACGTTCTAGTAAGTTTTTTTAGATTAAAACTGCATGTGATTAAATTCTCTTATTTAATTTTTACTAAAGAGTTATAGAATGTTTTCAGATTAAAACTGCACGTGATTGAATTCTCTTTCAATTTAATTTTTACTAAAGAGTTTTAGAATTTTTTCAGATTAAAACGACACGTGATTAAATTTTTTTTTTTAATTTTTAATAAAACGTTTTAGAATGTTTTCAGTTACACTGCACGTGCGTTGGTATTTGGAAACTGTGGCAACTGAAATATTATCCAGTTTTTTAATTCCAATTTTCAATTTTGGAAATGTTTGAAAGATTGAAAAATTAGAACAATGGAATGCCAAAGAAATCAACTAAAAGTGACAACAGAACGTTTTCCAGACAAAAACTGAATTTCCAATTGAAAAATTTAGTTGCTTATTTCAAATCTAAACTTTCAATTTCAGAAACGAGACTAAATCTCATTAATACCAATGGCGATTTGTCTCACTTTTATTTACAAGCAAAACTACAAGAAAAACTACAAAAACAACACCATTTTTTTACTTAGATGAAAGACAATAAAACTTTAAACTTTTACGTCATCACCAAACCAAAACGTTAAAAAAAAGTGAAACTCGTGTCTTCGCCAAAAGGAGAATGACCTTTAACCTTCTAATAAAAAAAAGCCAGCAATCTTTTTCACAGCAAAACCTTATTCCACATATAAAAAAAAATCTCCCCATTTTTATACAAAAAAAAACTTCAGGTCAAATACCTAAACACCAAAAACACCCGGGCACTCTCTCATGTCTCTTCACCATTCACCACACATACAATATGATCCAACCGCCGTGTTTTACCATAACCACACTATTATGACGTCACAAATTTCAGTTTTTGACCAGTAAAAAAAATATAAAAAAACCAACGTTTAATGTTGACGGCGCACACGGCTGATTAGCCCAGTAATTAGTCTCTGCGATGATGCATTTTTCTTTTGTGGTTATTTTTTTCTTATTCTTTTTCTTAAATAAAAAGGATTTAAGTTAAGGAAGAAACATAAAAAGGTCAAAAATAAAAGGTTAAAGGTCACCGGCATCTTTTATACCAATTTAATTTTTTTTTTTGCCTCAAAACGTTGGTGGCGCACGCCTTTGACGTGTGTCAAATACACAAAAGACGAGAAAACAGAGGGGGAGTTTGGTTGTGGGATGCTGTGGGGGATACTAAGAGAAGATGCTAAGAGGGGGTAAAAATAGAAAATCACGAAATTCAATCGAAAGTATCTCATTTTTATAAAGTTAAGTTTATTTACACATCACGTCCTGACTTGACCATAAATTTGTTGTAACGTTATCTTCATATCGATAAAATTTGAGAAACCTATTAAGCTCTAATTTACCTCCCTCTTTTCCTCCAACAAAAATTACATAATGAATTTATTTATTATTTTTTTGGGTGATTAAATAAAAAGATAACAAAAAAAAATGTAAAAATTTGAATGTCTGCATTAAAAATTTACAGTATCAGATTACATTTCAATGTACATGTGCAGTAATTTGCAGTAGTTTTTATTTGTTCAAAAAGGGGAGAAAAAATTACCCCTTTGTAACCGCGTAAAATCATATTTAAAAAAACCACTGATTAAAATCGAAAAATTATAATAATAATATTTACAAGTCTGCATTATACAACGGTGAGTTCTGATTACTATGGAAACAAAAATATTATTCACGTGCTTAAAAATATTTTTTTTTCTTTTTTATTAGTTTAATTTCCCCCTAATATTAATTTTAGAAAAATTTAAAAAAAAATTCCCAGTTTTTGGTTTGTGTGGTAACTCCATGAATTATTCACGTGCTTAATTTTTTTTTTTTTTAGAACATACATAACTTGCTTTTTCAGAACGATTTTATTTTCGTCTTTTCACAATTTTTGATTTCAATGTTTGGGACGCGAAAAAAAATTCATTTCATTGAATTAAAACTTAAAATTTGTAAAAAAAGAACAAGATTTCTTTCTAGTTGACTAATTTGCTCATAAGGTTACTGTATGACTCATAAACACGCGATTTCATGTGACAATTAGGCCTACACCACTAAATTCAACTTTAATTGAACAATCTATTCTGTAAATCTTTATTACAAGGTTGAAACAACCATAAAATCCTATTTGCAATGTTATTTTGCTGTAATCGTGGCACTGAATTACAATTTAATTGTCTAAAAGTCCAACAACAACAATAATTAACAAAATAACAATTAAAAACTGCAAAAATTAGTATAAAGTTCAACATTACATAACAAATTTTATGTGTTTTAGGTTCAAGTCTTGATAGTTGCTAAAAAAAACGAGACAAATCGCCATTAAAACTGATGAAATTTAGTCTCATTTATTAATTTTAAGAAAGAAACGAGACAAATGGTCATTCAAATTGATTAAATTTAGTCTCATTTCTTTATTTTAAGAAAGAAACGAGACAAATCGCCATTGAAACTGATGAAATTTAGTCTCATTTCTTTATTTTAAGAAAGAAACGAGACAAATAGTCATTGGAACTGATTAAATTTAGTCTTATTTCTTAATTTTAAGAAAGAAACGAGACAAATCACCAGTAGAAAAAACCACTGAAAGGTAAGTTGTGGTGAAATAAAATGTACAGAGGGGTAATTTATATTTGACCAAAAAATGTAAAAATTCAAAAAAAAAAAAAACTTAAAGTTAAACCATAAAATTGCATATATGGATTCTTTGTGGAAGATTGTGATACTTAATTACAGTGTCTTAAACAGTACAAGTCCTTCATTGTATAATTTAACTTTTTAACACACACCCATCGCTTTTTTTTATAAAAGAAAAATCCCCTCTTTGTCTCAGTCTGTAGAAATGATGATAAGTGGGGTTTGTTCTTCAGGTACTGTTAACCTTCCCCTTGTACCGGGTGATTTAAGAAATTGGAATAAAAGAACGTTCTTTTTCTTACTTTGATTTGGTAAGAAATAAAATAGGAAAAATTAGCATTGAAGCTGATAATGTTTAGTCTCGTTTATTTATTACCACTTTATTTTACAATGGAAAGAAAGAAAGAAAAAAACGAGACAAATTGTCATTGGAACTGATAAAAAGTAGTCTTGTTTCTTTATTGGCAATTTGTTTTCTTTAAATGGGAAAAAACCTGCCCTGAAAATTGCATTTCTTTTGCAGAAAAATAAAAACGAGACAAATCGTCATTGGAACTAATGCAATTTAGTCTCATTTTTTAATGGCACTTTTTTTTCTTCTTTAAATACCAAGAAATAAACAAGACTAATCACCATTAAAACTCATAAAATGTAGTCTCATTACTTTAAATAAAATTTATTGTCCTTCAAAAAACAAAAAAAATAAATAAAATAAAACAAAAACAAACGAGACAAAACTCAATTTGAACTGATGCAATTTAGTCTCGTTTCTTTATTGTCACTTTTATTTTTTTCAAATAACAAGAAAGAAACGAGACAAATCACCATTTCAACTCAAAAGAATTAATCTCATTTCTTCAATTACATTTTCATTTTCCTTAAAAAATAAATAAAACAAACGAGACAAAACTCAATTTGAACTGATGCGATTTAGTCTCGTTTCTTTATTGTCAATTTTGTTTCTTCAAATAACCAGAAAGAAAGGAGACAAATCATCATTAAAATTAATAAAATGTAGTCTCATTACTTTAAATAATATTTGCTTTTCTTCAAAAAGTAACAAAAAAAAAAAAATTAAAAAATAAACGAGACAAATCGTCATTTGAACTAATGCAATCTAGTCTCATTTCTTTATTGCCAGTTTTGTTTCTTCAAATAACCAGAAAGAAACGAGACAAATCATGATTGTAACTCATAATAATTAATCTCATTTCTTAATTTGAACTTTTAATTTTCTTCAAAAAGCAAAAAAAAATAAATAAAATAAACGAGACAAATCGTCATTGGAACTGATGCAATTTAGTCTCGTTTCTTTGTCACTTTTATTTCTTCAAATAACCAGAAATAAACGAGACAAATCATCATTAAAACTCATAATAATTAATATCATTTCTTCATTGGCAATTTGTTTTCTTTAAATGGAAAGAAACTTGTACTAAAAATTGTTTTTTCTTCAGAGAAAAAAAAAGACGAGACAAATCGTCATTGGAACTAATACAATTTAGTCTCATTTCTTTATTATCACTGTTTTAAACACCTAAATCCGTGTTCTAGTTCATCAAATCACCTGGAAACATGATAAAAAATCCCTCTTTCTATCTTTCTAAGTCTTGATGTATCCATGGTGTGTTTTGGTGAAAGGGCGTAAACCCAACAAGCACCATTAATTGTACATTACCACTATTATTTTGTGGCCCACCGTCCCGTCCCAGCAAAGCAGCACTCATAAAGCACAACATTACATTTTGTATTTGAATAAGTGTTTGTGTGTACGTGATGGTTGATGATTGCCCTTGAGCCAAGACTTTTAAATATTTCACTTACATTATTATTGCTACAACTTCAAATCGTGGGAAAAAAACTT
>JAAFCF010007036.1:41534-58988 GCA_013389785.1 Helicorthomorpha holstii
TATGTTTGTTGAAGTTTAACGTCACTTTCATCAATTACTTTTAATCATAATTATCCGTGTAAATGGACAACTAATTTTGCAGCTGTTTCGATTTTTATGTCTCCCTCTCACCCTCCCCCTCACCACCACCCTCTCCCTCGATTATTAACTTTTTGCCCTTAAAAAGTTAATTACCTTTAGTAGTTATAAATCATCTTTTATTCTAAAAAAAAAAAAAAAAAATAAATTATATATTTATTTCCAAAATTTAAAAGATGTTATTTTATTTTACGTGATTCATTCCAAAAAATTTAAAAATGTTTTAAAAAAAAATGTAAAAAAAAGTTTTGCAATCAAATCAAAAAGTTTATATTTCTTAATTTTTTTTTAATAAAAAACTGTTTTATGTAAAAAATGTTTTTTTTTTATTTTTTTATTATTAAAGTTTTATAATCACCATAAAAATTATAAACACCAATACATACGTTGAAATAATTTCTTTTTTAAAACAAAAGTAATCAGAAGATCATGACCTAACCTCATTTTCAACCACCCTCACCCCCCTTCTTTTCAACCACCCTCTCCCCCCTCTCTCATTTCATCAACAATTATTTCAACGCCCTCAAGTGTCACGGCTAGAAAGTGTACAACATAGAAAGAGTTTGTTCTGTACAGTATATGTGAGAATATATCACACTAATGACCACAACAAAACCAAGGACATTAATTAACAAAATATAATAATTAAAAAAAATTAATGTAATACGGTGCACTAAATACGACTCTTTTTAAAAATAATTAAATATAATGCAACTTATTGCCATTTATGACGTCAAAAATGACATTCACGTGACGTCATTGCTTTGCTTAACATACAGTAAGTAGCTTAAAAAATAATATTTTCTTTGGAACTTTAAAAAATGTACTTTTTCGAATTAATATTTAGAATTTGCATGGACATTTAAACGCTTTTTAAAGGTTGAAACTGTTCGAAACATTTTGTAAAAATCTTTTTATTTTAAATTTCTCAAAAATGTTCTACTGTAAAATCTATATCACCACTTTTTATAAATCATTTTAATGTCAAATTATTTTTATAAAAAAATGTTCCAAACGTTTTTAAAAGTGTTCTAAAAGATCTGGAATGATCTTAAATGATCTAGAAATGTTCTAAAATGTAGATAAACACTTTTTATAACCATAATAATGAATAAATTTTACAAAAATGATCTTTAAATTGTTCTAAATGTTCTTCTAAATGTTCTAAATGTTCTTTAAAATGCTCAAAATGATCTTTAAAATGTTCTAAATGTTCTTTAAAATGTTCTAAACATTCTTTAGAATGCTCAAAATGTACTAAACATTTTTTAGAATGCTAAAAATGTTCTTAAAAATGTTTTAAAGTTTTGGAAATGTTCTAAAATCTATACGAACATTTTTTACAACACTTTTGGAATTATAATTTATACAAAAACATGTTCTAAAAGTGTTGTAAATGTTCTAAATATTCTGAGACGGTTTTAAATGCCTTATAATAAATGTTTACAAAATGTTGTGTATGATGAAATGCTTTGAAAGTGTTCTGAATGTCTTTTAAGTTCTAAATTATTCAGAATGCTCAAATCGTATTTAACTAAGTGGCTTCAATTTTTCTACACAATTTTTGTATAAAAAAATACATTTTAATCTTTAAATATAAGAAATATAATTCACTGCTTTACAGCTTTTTCTTAAAAGTCAAAAACTTAATATTTTATATGAAAAATAAAATCTCGAAATTAACTGTCAAATAACGAATGAATTATAAAATCTTTTTAAGATTTATGTCACTTTCATCCAAACTCATACATTAGATCAAAAACACACAGTAATTTAAGTTATGAAAGAAAAAATTATGTGAAAATTTATATTTTTTAAAAATATTTTTAAAAAATTAGTTTAATGTACAGTTTAATATGCAGCAGAAATAAAAATAAAGTTAAAAGATAATTTCATACAATAATTTTTTGGACATTTAAAAAAATGTAAAACCAAAAAAAAACAAAAAAAAAAAAACCACGTGCACAGAGATGCAAAGGTTAATCACTCCACTAGAAAATCTTCAATCATGATGATGATGATGATGATGGTCATCAACAAAAGCAGCCAAGCAAAACACATTCCAAATTTTAGAAAAAGAAAAAAATAAAAAAGGCTAAAAACGAAACACAATAGGAAACGTATAATATAAAATCAAAAAAAAAAATTAGAAAAAAAAGGGACAATTTCAATACAACAATTATTATTGCACATCATCGGAAACGCGCATGTACCAATTTATTTTTAGAACCACGAATTTTATTTTTTCATTATTTTTATTTTAAAGCAAAAGAAAATTCACTAGAGATGTTCGATTTTAGTATGGCAACTGAAAACTCCCGTGCTCAATTTTAGAATGTTTTCAGACTTAATTACTAGAACATTAAAGTTTAATTTTAGAATGCTTTTGGTTGTTCTAACTGAAAAACTAAAACTCACGTGCTCTTTTTTTTTTTTGTTTTACTTCATTTAGAATCTTCTTTTTATAGGTCAAATGTATTCTTTTACATTTCTGTAGAATTTTATCTCAGTTTAAACTTATTTTAATAAATGAGACTAAATAACATTAGTTCCAATGGCGATTTCTCCTGTTTCTTTTCAATAAATAATTGAGACAATCTCATGAGTTCTAATGGCGATTTTTCCTGTTTCTTTTCAATTAAGAAAAAAAAATGCCAATAACAAAACGAGACTAAATAGCATGTGTTCTAATGGCGATTTTTCCCGTTTCTATTTTACCACAAAGAAAAATCGTTCAAAAATTACCCAAAAAAAAAAAAAAAAACTTTTTCACCATAAAAATAAATCAGTTACAAAACTAAAAACGTTAGACAAAGTTTTGTCAGAGAAATAATAAAAAAAATTTAAATAACAGTTTAAAAAGTGAACAAAAAAATTTAAAATGTATTAAAATTTTGTTTTTTTAAAAAAATGAGGAAGAAATAATAAAAAAAAGTGAGTATTAGTTGTTAAATATTTTCTATAAAGTTCAGAGCAAAAGTGGCTCCTGCTGATTTCTTCTTCTGAATTTAAGTTTTTTTTGATTTGAAACAAAAAGTTCACCTCGGGTCACTTGGAGCGGATGTCGACACTTAACTTGAGATTGCCCCTACACACTTCAACATTAACTCCCCCACTTATATCTTTCCACCCCCTACCACCCCTTTTCCACCTCCTAAATTCAACTCACCTATAAGAAAAGTGTACATTGAACTAAATCATCCTTTTGCTCTTTTATTTTAATCCCTTCAACACTATAAAAACATCTCTAATTTAATTTTTTTTTCTTCTTCTGATTTGTTCTTCTTCTTCATTTTCATCCTTCTTTGCAGATGATAATATTGCATGATACGATAATCGGTAGAAAAAGATTTTTTTATATCTTTTGGTGGTTTTTTAATGGAGAGAAGAAGCTTACAGGTGCATAATAACAATCATAATGGCTGACAAATGTAAAGTGTACAGGTGTCTAAGCAAACGGTGCGTTACAATAAGTGAAATTATAAAGTGGAAGTGGAAATGATCATTTGTAAGAGTGGTTTTAGACGTTGGAACATGAATAATGGGACTAGTGGCAAGAAAGAAGCTGGAAAAATCGCCATTTGAACCAATTAGATTTAGTCTCGACACTTTAAAAGCTACTTTTTACATCAAAACGAAAAAAGAAACGAGAAAAATCGCCATTCGAACGCATATTTATTTATTAAATGTTTTTTTTTTTTATTGAAAAGAAAGAAAGAAACGAGAAGAGTTACTAATGGAACTTATTAGATTTAGTCTCATCATTTTATTGCCAGTTTTTACACTAAAACTAAAAGAAACGAGACAAAACTCTATTGTAACTAATGAGATTTAGTCTCATTTCTTTATTTTAAGAAAAAAACGAGACAAATCGCCATTCATACTGATGAGATTTAGTCTCATTTCTTTATTTTAAAAAAGAAACGAGACAAAACACCATTGTAACTAATAGCATTTTGTCTCACTTCTTTATTATCACTTTCCTTTGGAAAATCGTATTTCTTAATTATAAGATTTACTCTCTGTTCATCATTCAAAAATCAAGATTTCCCAATCTAGAAAATCACCCTGGTACCAGGCATTATTTTTTTTTTATTAAAATCCATATAAAAAATATTTTATTCCCCTTCTTACAATAAAGTTAGGCAGTATAATATAATGATTGCAATCGATGATGATGACTTCGTAAAGTTAAAACAGGAAATGGACTTTTTTTTTCTTCTTCTTCTTCTTATTTTAACTCATCTTAAATAAAAAATAAAGATTTCAAGAAAGACGAATTGAATTGAAGGATACAGAAAAATAAAATAGATTTTTTTTAAAAAATGTGTAACACACTTCATTCATATTTTTAAGACTTAAAAACAGTCAAATCATTCAACAAAAAAAATTTAGTTATCAAATTTTTAAAAAAAAGTGAAAAAAATCTGATTTCAGTCATCAAAATATCAATGAAATATTCAAAAATATTCAATAATAAAAAAAGGATTTAGTTGAGCTGACAACACTGGATATTCAATGGATTTGTGTGTCTAACTAGTGCCAATGTCTTTTTTAAAAAAAAGCTTTGTTAAAAAAAATTATTTAGTTAATTAAACTTTAATAGAAAACAAAAAAATATTTAGAAAAAAATTGTTTAAAAAAATAATTTTGTTATTTAATAGCAAAGTTGTGAAAATATTGTTCTATGAAGAGTTAAATTTGTATCAATATTTTAGTTGCTATGGTAACTACCACGTGCAATTTTATTTCTAGTTTGGAACTGGTATAATTGTAAAGTACTTGTTGCTATAGAAACAACAGTTACCGCACGTGAAAAATTGTTTTTTTTTTGTTGTTGTTGCTACGATAGAACATTTTTAATTTAGAAATTGTAACTTGAGCAAGCAACAAGTTGAAGTTACCATAGCAACCAAAAGTTAGTTTGTGAGTTAGTGTGTTGCATTCTAGAATTCAAATTTAATTGTTTTTTGATTTTAATAAAAAAATTAGAGAAACCGAAAATTAGGAACTTATTTGAAATTAGGAACCAAAAATTTCTAATAATTTTTCTGATAAAATAAATTTCCACTTTTTGTTTTACAATTTTTGCAAAATTAAGCAAAAGTTGCAAAACTACTTTTTGTTTCAAAAAAAAAACTTTTTAGCAAAAATTTAATAAGTTAATAACTATTTGAAATTACACTTATACAACAATAATAATAATAATAAAAAAAAAACCTAAAAAATGTTTTCCAACTTCCTCTCTTTCTCTCTTGTTCATTCAAAAAAATTTCATTCAAATTTCTGCGGTTCACGGTTTGATAAGTGGGTGGGAGATGCTGCAAATGGGTTGGGAAAGGAGGAGGAGGATCAGGGATATATATTCACGTACTGCATATCCAAGTGTCAAAAAATGGCTAAAGTAATTTTCAAATAAAAGATTTGTTAGATGTGGTCCAATTTAAAAATGAATTAAAAATAAAAAAATTCCTGATTCACTTCCAAACTTTTCAAATTTCCCCACCTACAAATATACCTCGTTTATCAAAATAAAAATATGCAAGTTAACTCCCACCCCTTTCTATTACCCCCCCCCCCCCCAGCTCAGTTCCCCCTTTATAAAACCCCCAACAACCCATTGAAATATTTACGGTTCAGCAACTATTGTATCTACAGTACATTTTGCCTATTATAATATCACATAGCAAAGTTCAGACAAATTAGTGATATTTATATCAATGGACTTTTCTTTAAAAAAAAAAAAAAAAAATTTACAATGGAAAAATGATGATGATGATTACACTTGTCTCATTTTTGATTTTCTGTGCTATGTAATGTGCAATCAAATAATTAATCTTAAAACGAAAAAATTACCCCTCTTAAACTGTATTCTCCTCTTGTTTTACTAATTTTATAGCATTTAAAAATTTAGAAGATATTTTTCTTCTTTTAAATTTTATTAAGACACATAATTGCATTTCAAAATTTTTTTAAAAAAAGTCTTCAAAATTGCATTAAGTGACCACTGCTCTCTTCATTTTGCATTAAAATAGATCAATAATTAAGTCATTTATATTAAAACTATTTAAAAAAAAAATACGCACGTACACACAAAAATTGTATTTTTCTTTTTCATTGTTATTTTATGTTGTAATTTCAATGGCAATCAAGTTTCACGTGATTCATTTTTTTTTTTTGTATTTGCAATCTACAAATTTTTATTATTGGAACTTTAGAATGTTTTTAGAATAGTCAAATTCACGTTCCTATGGCAATCAAAAAATTTTGTTTTGTAAATTGAGATTTAGAATGTTTTCAGATTTGAGTTGTGCAACGGTTGCTATGGCAACAAACATTTCATCTACTGTAATTTAGAATGTTTTTAGACTTGCTAACTTCACAAGCCAATTAAACGTTCTTTTTTTTTTTTTTTTGCAATTTAGAGATTTCGAATGTTTTCAGTTAACTTCACGTGCCACGATTACTTCGATAACTTAAAATTTCATTTATTCACCAGCAATTTTGAGATTAAGAACGTTCAGTATTTAATTAACTTCACGTGCGTTGAAGCTTTTATTTACCAATTTCGAATGCTTTTTTCTTTTCACACTCGTCGTTTCTCAACGTTAAAAGTCTTGTACCGTACATTTATTTTTTTGAATGATAATTAAAAAAGATGTTGACAAGTAAATTAAAAAGACCATTTAACCATTTAATGTGAATGAGCGTATTTGTAGCGCCATCTTGTAAAAATTAAAAAAAAAATGTTTTTCCTTGGAAGCAGTTTTGTCGGTTATCGCCATGATTAGTGTTTGGCAACGTCATGATAATTTTCAAAAGAATTAGTGATTTGTTGACAAAGCGATATATAAAAATGTGCATAAAACTTGGGCTTTTCCCCTCCAACCCAACGTCACCCCTTCCCATCCCAATCACATGATCCCACCCACTCCCTGCTCTTTTATTCATCTGAAAAGCATCCAACCTCAAAACCTCAACTCCCCCTCCCCTTCTACTTCTTATTCTTTCTAATAATGCAAAGTTTAAAACAATGGGGTAATACGAGATCCAAAAGAGAGAGAAAGAGAGAGAGGCATTACACATTTTGAATTGCATTTTCAGACGCTTATTTGTTTGTTGTTATATAACCCGAAAAGATAAAACAAAACAAAAAATAAATCCTCAACATTTTACAAGGGATGTTATCATCATAGTTCAAAATGACGACGTCAACAACATCAAACAAAACTAAAGACGAAGACGTTGAAGAAGAAGAAAAGAAAAAAAATTTACTTTTATTTTGTCGCAGATGTCCGTGCGCTTTTTTCCCATTTAATTCTATAGATTTGCAATAGTAAAAATACGCACGGATTTCAGCCACAACATTTTTGCAATTGCTGTAAAGCGGCAACATTGTTGGCGTCGAAGTGGAATTTTGTTACGATGCCACTTAATCCTTCCCACCCCATACACACCCCCACCCACCACCTTCACCCAAATGGCTTTTCATTTTCCTAATTTTAATTAAATCGCTCTAGCAACACATTTTGCCTTCTGCACTACCCCCCCCCCCCCCCCCTTCCCCCCCCCCTTCATACAATATCCCCTTTTATATGTTTTGGCTATTATTATGTACTATGTACATTGTATATTATATCTCTCTCTCTCTCTTTCGCCATTTTCCTCTTGTTGTTTTTGGTTTTCTTTAGGACTTTTGTTTAAACAATCCCCCCTTCTCCCCCCTCATTCTCCTCCCCATATAACACTGAGAAACTTAGTAAATATAAGATGAAATTTAGGTCCTTTATTATTTTTACCCCTTTTTGCTATTTTTAAAATTTGTCCTTAATTACAAAAATTCATTTCTTAAATTTTAATTAAAATGTCAGAAAACTAAGTTTATTTTTTTAAAAAAAACTTTTTTTTAGTTTGTTAAAAATAAGAAAAGTTGGTTGGAAATTTATTTTATCGTGGTTTTATTTTAAACATGCCGACTGCGATCGTACTCATCGCGGCATGTTTTTTTTTAAAGCCTAAAATATGAAATGAGACAAAGTTGTTGTTAAGTAATGCGATTTATTCCCATTTCTTTATTGGAAAAATGACGTCATAAGACTAATAGCAAAAGGTTTAAAAATGTTAAGAAAAATGACGTAGAAATTACATTGGTAATTTTTTTTAGTCATTTTATCGTGATTTTTATTCAAACGCGCCGACTGCGTTCGTACCCATCACGGCATATGTTTTTGCAATAAAGAAACGGGAATACATTTCATTGCTCATAATTGATATTTGTCTCATTTCTTTATTGTAAAAAAAAATGCCATAGTATTACATGTAGTTTTTTATCAGAAATTCTGATGTAAAATGACGTCATCAGACAATCTGTGAAAGATTTACGAGTCTACAATGAAAAATAAAGACGTTATGACGATAAAAACCGTTTGAAAAACGTCATCAAAATGCACATGCGCAACACATTCCATTATTTTAAATTAGATTTTCTATTAGGTTTTACAAAGTGAACATGAAAAAACATCAAGTAAAATAGTTGAATCGGATTACATTTACTCATAAAAAAAGTTTAAGTATAAAACGCAAATGTTACAGTGTCGATGGGGGTCACGTGTTGTGCTCAGTCATAGACAGCGCCCCCTGCTGGTCAAACGACGCCAACAAAATCTAATCATTCATTCTTATAAAATGCATTATGAAAAAGTCTTTTTACTAATAAGTTACGTAACGTAACGTAAAAAACAATACCGGGTGATTTTAACAATTGGAACACATTGGGTTTTACAGCGTCAATAAAGAAACGAGACTAAATATCATCAGTTCCAATGACGATTTGTCTCGTTACTTTCTTGACATGAAGAAAAAAACGTCAAAAAATATACGAGACTGAATATCATTAGTTCCAATTACAAATTGTTTCATTTCTTTCTTCTCACAAAAAAAATAAAATTCATAAAAAAAAATAAAAAAAAAAAAAACCAGACTAAATATCATTATTTCCAATAGCAATATTTCCCGTTTCTTTTTTATTTCAAGAAAAAAAAACCGTTTTAATTGAGAAAATTGCCCTGCAAACCTTATTCAATAAAAAACAAAAAACCTAATAATAAAAAGCCATAAATGCCAATACTAATTAGACTAAATTGGATATACTGCTATTACTGTACATGTATTTAATGATCATCATCGATTATGAAGTTATAAAGTCATAAAAAAAAACAATATGTATAATTAGCTTTAACATTAGCAACAATATCTTGCATTCAAAAAACATAATTATAATAATAACCATAACTATAATTCATAACAATAATAAAAAAAGGATGTCTAATTTTAATGCGATCAAATCACGTATTGGCAATCAAAATCCCAAAGAACAATAGCACTAAAATAGCCACTTAATAATACGTAATTGATGACGTCGTCTGTCACTTGTTTTTTTTTATTGTTAAGCCTTTTTATTATTTTTTTTTTCTTCAATGACGTAATTAGATAATTAACAGTCATTAACAACCTGAAAATCAAAAATCGTGAGACAATCGTGAGAAAGTTAGGCAATGGCTAATTTAGACTAATTTGTCGCTTCCCCTTCTTCTTACAATTAATTACTCTTTATAAGTCAATTATTACCTGGGTAATTTATATACTGAGAAGAGAAGAGTATCAAGGGGCCTAATTTTACTCTTTGATGGGTTCGAGTAAGTTGGCCAATGTTCAAACTTAAAACTATCGTGTGGCTCTTCGACCACGCCCCCCTTTGAGAACCAGTACAGGGGATTTTCGTCTTAAGAAGAAGAAAAAAGTTTTTCTGTTGTTACAAAAGAAGTGAAAGAGTTAAATTTTTACTTTTAGCAAAATTCAATGGCTAAAATGGTAAAGGAAATGTTACGAGAAAGTTAGGGAAAGACTGTTTGATGTAACTGTAAAGAGGGTCCTAACTTTGTATTAAGACAGGGAGAGAGAAGGAAGAATGACCCCTCTTAACTTAGGTAAATAGAAGAGACTCTAATTCCCCTATTTCACCTGTTATAGGAGATTTTTGTACACTTGTAATGTTAGGGGAAATATTTTGCTAGAGAAATTTGAGTAATATGTGCAAAGAGATCATAACATGTTTGCAGTAAATAAAGAAACGGGAATAAATTACATTGCTAACAATGGATATTTGTCTCATTTCTTTTCTTGAAAACAATTACATGGATTTATCAAACGTATTTTACGATTATAAAACTACTGTATAAAAGAAAAATCAGATCTCAAAATCACCACTTACTTTTTTATAAATACTCTAAGAAACAAAACTTCCACAAAATCCCCAATGGCTACTTATGACGTCATCGCTCATTTAATCAAATTAAAAAATAGTTAAAAAAAAAATGATTTATTAAAAAGTAATTGAAATTTTGCTCACACACACACAAACAAGAATAAGCTTAAACACATGTCAAAATATTGTTTACTTCATTAAAATATTTAAAAAAAAAAATGGTTTTCTGATAAGTTAACCGATTTGACCTTTCATTAACGAGGTCATTCACTGAAATATGTAACACTACTATGAAGATTACAAATAATAAACTCCCACTCTCATAATAAAATCCCTCACCCCTCTTTATAGACTTGTGTGCATTTTTTTTCATGGATTTCAATTCGTAGAAAAATTTCTTTATAAATAATTTCAGTTTAAGAAAAAAATAGTATGTACTTCCGGTGAAGTAGAACACTTCATTGAAGATTAATAATAATCGTCACGAATTAAAACAACACTGACAGTTGTATAGAAAAGTATTCACAATATAAAGTTTTATATATAAAAAAAAAATAAACCCCCCCCCCCACCAAATATTTCCTCCCCTGGCGGCCATAATCATTTTGCTTTGTATTTAAATCAAAATTGCTGCAAAGTTCAAACTCTTTTGTTGAGTCAATAAAACCACAAAAAGGGCGACTGTTAATCTGCCCTATCAAATTTAATGCTATTTAATTATTTTCCTGTAAAAACCTTAAAAGAAACTTAAGAAAGGAAAAGTAGAAATTTAAGTTCTAGAAAAACAACTAAACACGTGCAGTTTAAATGAGTAGATGCGAGATAAAAACCATTTAAAATAAAAACAATTCAAATTTGCTATTAAAAAAAACATTGAAAATTTTCTATTTAAAAAATAACATTCGAAATTTCCAATTAAAATAAAAACATTCAAAATGTCAAATTAAAATAAAAACATTCGAAATTGTCAATTAAAATAAAAACATTTCAAATGTTCAATTAAAATAACATTCGAAAATTTTCTAATAAAATAAAATCATTCGAAACTTTTTCTGTTTTAAAAACATTCGAAATTTTGTAATGTTTTTATGTGTAAAATGTCACGTGCTAATGGTTCTCTTAAAAAAAAAAACACCCAAATGCAAAAATCAATATAAATCTATTGAATAATGAAAATAATTAAAAATCTATCAAGCAAACGCTTTTCGGCTAATTTTGGCAAATTTCTTTCCATGAGAATTTATTTTTGAACATAAACAATAAAATTGTTTTATGCAAATATACCAGATTTTTATTTTCTCTTCAAAATGAGCACGTGTTGTTTGAAAACACATTTTTAATTTACATTTGAAGTAATTGGTGCGTACAAAGCACAAACAGAGAATATACATACCCATACACTTGTAAACAACATTTTCGCTTTTGCATTTGCTTTGCTTTTTATGCTTTTCCCTCAATTGCAACGCCATTTTGGGTTTACTACCGGGTGATTTTCTTAATTAAAACACCGTTTTTATACTGCTGATAAAGAAACGAGACTAAATTATTGTGACAATAAAGCAATGAGACTAATTCCCATCAGTTCCAATAGCGATTTTTCCCGTTTCTTTTTCAACTTTTACTATTTCAAAACTTTTTCTCTATTTAGAAGATCACCCGGCAACCATATACCGGCATTTCTAATACATGTTGTAATACAGGAATATTCAGTGTAGTGTATATTACATCACACGGTCCGTTTCACACTCCTTTGAACGCTTTTATTTCAAACTGAAGATATTTATGTAATGAAATGTTTACTAAAAACTAAAAAACTAAAAACCCAAAAACAGCAGCCAATTCATTAATAATCGGTAACGCTAAAAAAGACACAAAAGAGACATCAAAGCATCTTTTCATCTACTGAACTTATTAATAGCTTAAATAATAATCAATAAAAACACTGATAAAATCTAAATAAAATTCAAAACTAAAAATAAATAAGGAGCCGCATTTACGCCTCAAAAACTAAACGCAATGGTCGGTCAACCACCCACAACAACACTGGATATAACGGTATAACATACCGTAAAATTATATTGTACATAACATAACGGATTATAATTTCCTATTCAAACAGTTTAAAATTTATTGCTTACTTGAGTGTTTAAGTGGCTAGAAAAAAAAATTAGAATAAAGAAATGAGACTAAATCTCATCAGTTCCAATGACGATTTGTCTCGATTATTTCTTAAAATAAAGAAATGAGACAAAATCTCATCAATTCTAATAAAAATATTTCTCGTTATTTATTTATTTGTTATGAAAGAACAGTGTAACAGCAAACAGAACAATATTTAATCTTCACGTGCTCTAAATAAAATTTTGAAATGTTCACCTTTTTTTTTAATCTTCACGTGCGCCAAATAGAATTCTGAAATGTTCACTGATTTAGCATCACGTGCGCTGGTAACCATATCAACTAAAACTATTTTTTTTTTAATTTTTTTTTTTGAATAATGGAACGCCACAATGTTTGTGACTTAGTCTGCTTTTTATAAATAACCATAACGAATTGCAATTAGTTGATTATTTGTGTGAATTATAATTTTTTAAAAGTGTAATTTTTTTTTTACCTCTTTATAATTCTGATGATCGAGCACATACTGTAACTTACTGTTAATATGATTAAGGTATATTTAAGTTAAGAGATTGATTGTTAAAGACATCAATTACTTTTTGATTTTTCCAAATGTCATTCGGCTTTTCTTTAACTAATCAACCTACAGTACAGTATTTTCTTGTAAGTCACTTTATTGTCATCTTTCTTTTAAAGTTTGTTTGTGATGGCATTTCCTTAACCGAAAATCTCAGTCGTAAAATTCAAAGTTGCTTTAATATACAGGGGAGAATTTAAACAAGTGTGGATGATTTATCGGCAACAGGTTAAATGAAAAAGGGGATTTGGATTTTGGGGATTTGTGATTTGGGAGGCATTTTTGCTTTGAGTGAAGGAGCTTTAAGGAGTTTTTACAACTTTTTCTCCACTTCACCATCACTCTCCTCTCTCTCGGTTTTTCTCTCTGTCTCTTGCTGGTTTCTATAATATTACATGATATTACACACATACCAGGGGGTAAACCTCAACCCTCATTTACCCCTCCGGATACCCACCTACCGACTAGAACAAATTTTCATCTCGAGACTTAAAAAACGTACATAAAAAAAATTTGCTTGGTAATTATATGGCTTTCAGTTTACCTGGTAAACCTCATCCAAAAAAAAAAAAAAAATTTTTGAGGCACTTTTACCCTGGCAATAAAGAAACGGGAATAATTAACATAGTTTACAATGGAGATTTGTCTCATTTTTTAATATACAAAAAAATGTAATTAAAGAAACGAAAAAAAACTACATTGCTTAACTTGACTTTTTGTCTCGTTTATTAAATAAGAAAAATAACAATCAAAGAAACAGAAATAAGTAGCGTAATTTACAATAATTTACA
Organism: Helicorthomorpha holstii; assembly: GCA_013389785.1. Lineage (NCBI taxonomy): Eukaryota > Metazoa > Arthropoda > Diplopoda > Polydesmida > Paradoxosomatidae > Helicorthomorpha > Helicorthomorpha holstii. The sequence goes on from JAAFCF010007036.1 coordinate 55,363, forward strand.
AAGGCAGCAATTACATGCTTTTTCAAATGGGAAGCAATGCAGTGCAGCTTTTTATTTTTTTTTTTACGGTATAATTTTCATGCCGCATGCGTGCGTGCCTATTGCGGCATAATATTTTTTAACCGTAGAAAACGTAAAACTTTCTGCCGCGATAAGCACGAGCGTAGTCGGCAGAAAATGTTAAAACGTCACTGCATTGCTTCTCATTGAAATAACAGCCCCTGTAAAACTTTAACTAATTAAAAAAAATTACTCTTTAAAAAAAAAAATTGTTTTTTTTTGCATTGCATTGCATAATGCCATTAAGTCTCATAAAAAACAGAGTGACATAAACTCTTGTTTTAATATTTTTTGACATTTTTATAAATGATGAAAATTGCACTTTTGGGCGCTATTAATAAGGTGACATGTAAGGTGAATGTATTTAATGTAATTTAAAAGTCATGAGGTCTGTCTACACGGTGTCTCTCTCTGCAATTAAAGGGGTAAACTAGTGTGGGTGGAAATTATAATCATCCCTGTATTTCATTGTAGCTGAGCATAAATTATCATGCACGTCACACGTTCACTTTGAATCAAAACACTCACAGGGTTTTATTTTTGAGAGGGGGAGGGGGGTTTAGTTCAACTACAGTGCACTACTCTTTCTAACTTTTATATACATTTTACCACCCCTTTCATTATTCCACCCACTCCACCTCCTCCAAAAACTCTTCTTAGCCATCATCATCACTGCAGCCATTTAGCCCCATATATAGTACTATACCGGTATATACAGACTGAACTTTGCAAAATCCCCTTATACATTAATTTCTGTCGTTTCCACACATTTTATTCTTTCTCGTGCGGTAATAAAAAGGCAAAGTTAATTAAAGGCGAATCTCCACTCTTGTAACAATACGTCTTCACATTTTTAATTATTTGGCGGCTTATGGAGTTATGGAAGGCGGGAAAATAAAGAGAGGTGGTTGATGGTGGTGGTGGATCATGGATGGAGAAAGCCTGGCCATCTACAATACAAAAGCCTAAATAGCAAGACATGCTGGAAAACTGCATCACATTTGCAGAATTTTTTAAAGTTGAAAAAAATTACAAAATTTAAAGTATAATTAAATAGAATAATTTAAAAAAGAATTGTAGTTTAGTTACCATGGATACCAACGCACGAGAAAATAATTATCTGCAGTTTAAACATTCCAAAATTAAAAATAAAAATGAAGTTTAGTAGCCATGGTTACCAATGCACGTGAAGATAATTATCTATAACAATATCAAAATTTAAAAAAAAAACAAACCGGTTTAGCTACCGTGGTTACCAAAGCACGTGAAAATAATTATTTATAAATATTCTAACATTAAAATCAAAGAGAAAAATAAGAATACAGTTTAGTAGTCATAGTTACCAACGCATGTGAAGTTAACTTAATTATCTATGAACATTCTAACATTTTAAAAAAAGAAATAAACTAAAATAGCACGTGAATTTTTAGTTTTGCCATTCTAAACAGATTTTTATCATTGTAACTTTATAAGAGAAATGGTTGCACCAAATCTTTCTTATTCTAACTTTTTAAAAGAACAAAATACAATTACACACAGAAGGAGTTGCATGCAAACTAAACTTATAAACAATTTGCTTCACTTTTTAACAGGAAGTGAGTTATACTTGAGCACTTAATTGGTATCTGCCGTGTACTTTGTTGAGTTAGGGGACCTAATTTAGTCTGAAAAGTAGTCAATATAGAGTAGACCGACCCCTCTCTCTCTCTTTCTCTCATTCTCTGTGTTATTTCAATGAACAACAGTAATTTAGATACAACAACTGTACAGTTCTTTTTGATTAAATTACTATTAAGAGTATTGAATGGTAAATTACTAACACAATAGGTGAATTGGCTATGCAATTGCAAATACAATGGAGTCAGGTTAGGTCATAGACTCATAAGGGAAAAAAAAAAATAAAAAAACAATAAGTTAGGGGCGGTCACTTTACAGTATAAGGGCAGCAATAAAGGTACTGTACTGTATTTCTAAGGTAGCTAAGTTATCGTTAGACAGATCCCTTTTTCTCAATCTCAATTTCTCTCTTCCCCCTTACCCCACCCCTCTTTACAGGTAACTATTTTACACAGGTAGCCATTTAAGTTACCAGTAAACCATCAATAATCTCCCCACATAAAAGTCACATACGCTGACCCCACACATACACACATGAACATTCTTCCTGTCACTTTGACCAATTTTCTTGTTTTTTTCTTCAAAAAAGAAATTCTTAATGCTTTAAATGCTTACCGTTTTGAGCTACCGTACTTTATTTTTAAATTGGTGAAGACCTTGACGTCTTAAACAGTGGTGATTATTGGGTCAGAGTGATTTTCTTAAGCAACAACTACTGTATTCAGTGTTATTTGCAGAAAGAAACAGGAAAAATTGCCATTGGAACTCGTTAGAATTAGTCTCGTTTCTTTATTGTGAATTTTTTTTTCATGAAGAAAAATAAATGAGACAAATCGCCATTGAAATTGATGAGATTTAGTCTCGTTTATTTTTTTTGGCATTTTCAATGAATGCTCCAATTTGGAAATCATTTGACATAACATTATCTTGAAAACATTCGAAAATCCAAAATTATTCTTTTAGAACAAAACTTCAGTTGCCAAAATAATCAACGCACGTGATTTTAAAAACGAGAATTACATTCTAAAATTCCAACTAATAAATTAACAAAAAATAAAATTGATTTCAGTTACCATAAAAAAACATATTTTATTAAAAATAAATCCTTTTAGAACAAAACTGCAATAACTAAAGTAAAACAAGGCACGTGACTTTAAAAAAAACGAGAATTGCATTCTAAACTTCTATCTACTAAATGATAAAGAATAAAATTGATTTCAGTTACCATAGAAACCAAATTTAATTTTTAAAAAAAAAATGTTTTCTATTTATTTATTTTTTTTTTTTGATATTCTAAAAGTGAAGATGCCAACATGTTGATCGAAAGTAATCAATTTTTCTGACGCCAAATGCGATTAATTAATTAAGAATTATCAGTTGACATTTTTACAATGACATAAAAGTTGGCGCCATTTAATTGAATGATAAATGGCCGACAAAATGTAAATGTTTTTCTTTTATTGGGAAATTTGATATCATTCGAAACTGCGGATGATGTAATAATCCTTCTCATATATAATGGCCAATCATGTGTTTTGCTGTTTTATTTATTTAGTAAGTTATTTACAAAATGGAAAATATTTTAGCAAGAGCAAAAAAATAGCACATTTAGATCAATAGGCCAGACAGGAAATGAGTTGACCCAGACAAAAGTCAACGCCATCCATCGTCTACAGTACAGCGCTGTACTGTACTTGTACACTACAAATACAAATGCAAATGAATTTCTTTAGAAAAAAAATTAGCCTTTAAAAAATTATATTTGTCATTTAATGCGTTTGACCTTATAGTGACCTCTTGCTCCACCCCACCACCACCCCCGACTATAAACCACACACTCGTTTGATATTATGTAACAACGAACGAGTGCCATTGCGCCAACTACTTAGCCAAATTGGGTCGATTTCTTAAAGCAAGTTTGACCATTTCTTAAAGCAAGTTTGACCATT
>JAAFCF010007036.1:66618-85083 GCA_013389785.1 Helicorthomorpha holstii
AAAATTCTTTAAGAAATGGTCAAAAAATTCTTTAAGAAATGGTCAAACTTGCTTTAAGAAATTGTCTAACTCGCTTTAAGAAATTGTCTAACTTGCTTTAAGAAATTGTCTAACTTGCTTTAAGAAATTGTTTAACTTGCTTTAAGAATTGGTCAAAATTATCATAAGAAATGGTCAAAATTATCTTAAGAAATGGTCAAAATTAACTAAAAAAAATGGCCATAATCATCTTAAGAAATGACCAAAATTAACTTAAGAAATGGTCAAAATTAACTTAAGAAGTGGTCAAAATTATTTTAAGAAATAGTCAAAATTAACTAAAAAGTGGTCAATATTGACTAAAGAAATGGGAATAATTGGCTAAAAAAAAAGGCTTTTGGTATAAATTGCTTTAAGAAATGTTTAAAATTGGTTAAGAAATTGTCAAAAATGCATTAAGAAATGGTCAAAATTGCTTTAAGAAATGGTCAAAAATGCATTAAGAAAAGGTCAAAATTGCTTTAAGAAATGGTCAAATTTGCTTTAAGAAATGGTTAAAATTAATTTTAAGAAATCGACCTAATTTGGCTAAGTAGTTGGCGCAATGACACTCGTTCGTTGTTACATAATATCAAACGAGTGTGTGGTTTATAGTCGGGGGTGGTGGTGGGGTGGAGCATGAGGTCACTATAAGGTCAAACGCATTAAATGACAAAATATAATTTTTTAAAGGCTAATTTTTTTTCTAAAGAAATTCATTTGCATTTGTATTTGTAGTGTACAGTACAGTACAGCGCTGTAGATGAAGGATGGCGTTGACTTTTGTCTGGGTCAACTCATTTCCTGTCTGGCCTATTGATCTAAATGTGCTATTTTTTTCTCTTGCTAAAATATTTTCCATTTTGTAAATAACTTACTAAATAAATAAAACAGTAAAACACATGATTGGCCATTATATATGAGAAGGATTATTACATCATCCGCAGTTTCGAATGATATCAAATTTCCCAATAAAAGAAAAACATTTACATTTTGTCGGCCATTTATCATTCAATTAAATGGCGCCAACTTTTATGTAATTGTAAAAATGTCAACTGATAATTCTTAATTAATTAATCGCATTTGGCGTCAGAGAAATTGATTACTTTCGATCAACATGTTGGCATCTTCACTTTTAGAATATCAAAAAAAAAAAATAAATACAGTATTAAAAAAAAATTAAATAAAAGAAAAAAAAAATTTTTTAAATTAAATTTGGTTAGAAGTTTAGAATGCAGTTCTCGTTTTTTAAAATCACGTGCCTTGGTTATTGCAGTTTTGTCCTAAAAGAATATTTTTTCTTATTAAATAAATTTGGTTTTTATGGTAATTGAAATCAATTTTATTCTTTATCATTTAATAGTAAAAGTTTAGAATGCATTTCTCGTTTTAAATTCACGTGCGTTGGTTACTGAAATTCGTGCAACTGAAATTTTGTTCTAAATGAATAATTTTGGATTTTCGAATGTTTTCAAGATAATGTTATGCCAAATGATTTCCAAATTGGAACATTCATTGAAAATGCCAAAAAAATAAACGAAACTAAATCTCATCAATTTCAATGACGATTTGTCTTATTTATTTTTTTTCATGGGGGGAAAAAAAAGTGATAATAAAGAAACGAGACTACATTTCATCAGTTTCAATTGCTATTTGTCTCGTTTCTTTCTTAACAATGAAGAAAAAAAAATGACAATAAAGTAACGAGACTAAATCTTATCAGTTCCAATGACGATTTGTCTCATTTTTTTTTTTTCATGAAAAAAAAGGGCCAATAAAGAAACAAGACTAATTCTAACGAGTTCCAATGGCAATTTTTCCTGTTTCTTTCTGCAAATAACACTGAATACAGTAGTTGTTGCTTAAGAAAATCACTCTGACCCAATAATCACCACTGTTTAAACTTTAAGACGTCAAGGTCTTCACCAATTTAAAAATAAAGTACGGTAGCTCAAAACGGTAAGCATTTAAAGCATTAAAAATTTCTTTTTTTGAAGAAAAAACAAGAAAATTGGTCAAAGTGACAGGAAGAATGTTCATGTGTGTATGTGAGGGGTCAGCGTATGTGACTTTTATGTGGGGAGATTATTGATGGTTTACTGGTAACTTAAATGGCTACCTGTGTAAAATAGTTACCTGTAAAGAGGGGTGGGGGGAAGGGGGAAGAGAGAAATTGAGATTGAGAAAACGGGATCTGTCTGACGATAACTTAGCTACCTTAGAAATACAGTACCTTTATTGCTGCCCTTATACTGTAAAGTGACCGCCCCTAACTTATTGTTTTTTTTATTTTTTTTTCCTTATGAGTCTATGACCTAACCTGACTCCATTGTATTTGCAATTGCATAGCCAATTTACCTATTGTGTTAGTAATTTACCATTCAATGCTCTTAATAGTAATTTAATCAAAAAGAACTGTACAGTTGTTGTATCTAAATTACTGTTCTTCATTGAAATAACACAGAGAATGAGAGAAGGGTCGGTCTACTCTATATTGACTACTTTTCAGACTAAATTAGGTCCCCTAACTCAACAAAGTACACGGCAGACACCAATTAAGTGCTCAAGTATAACTCACTTCCTGTTAAAAAGTGAAGCAAATTGTTTATAAGTTTAGTTTGCATGCAACTCCTTCTGTGTGTAATTGTGTTTTGTTCTTTTAAAAAGTTAGAATAAGAAAGATTTTGTGCAACCATTTCTCTTATAAAGTTACAATGATAAATAAAAATCTGTTTAGAATGGCAAAACTAAAAATTCACGTGCTATTTTATTTTATTTCCCTTTTTAAAATGTTAGAATGTTCATAGATAATTAAGTTAACTTCACATGCGTTGGTAACTATGACTACTAAACTGCATTTTTATTTTTTCTTTTAATTTTAGAATATTGACAAATAATTATCTTCACGTGCTTTGGTAACCATGGTAGTTAAACCGATTTTTTTTTTAATTTTAATTTTAAAATTGTTATAGATAATTTTCTTCACGTGCGTTAGTAACCATGACTACTAAACTGTATTTTTATTTTTTCTTTGTTTTTAATGTTAGAATATTTACAAATAATTATTTTCACGTGCATTGGTAACCATGGCCACTAAACTGCATTTTTATTTTTCTCTTCAATTTTAATTTTGGAATGTTCATAGGAAATTAACTTCTTGTGCGTTGGTATCTATGGTAACTAAACTACAATTTTTTTTAAAATTATTCTATTTAATTCTACTTTAAATTTTGTATTTTTTTTCAACTTTAAAAGATTCTGCAAATGTGATGCAGTTTTCCAGCATGTCTTGCTATTAAGGCTTTTGTATTGTAGATGGCCAGGCTTTCTCCATCCATGATCCACCACCACCATCCACCACCTCTCTTTATTTTCCCGCCTTCCATAACTCCATAAGCCGCCAAATAATTAAAAATGTGAAGACGTATTGTTACAAGAGTGGAGATTCGCCTTTAATTAACTTTGCCTTTTTATTACCGCACGAGAAAGAATAAAATGTGTGGAAACGACAGAAATTAATGTATAAGGGGATTTTGCAAAGTTCAGTCTGTGTATATACCGGTATAGTACTATATATGGGGCTAAATGGCTGCAGTGATGATGATGGCTAAGAAGAGTTTTTGGAGGAGGTGGAGTGGGTGGAATAATGAAAGGGGTGGTAAAATGTATATAAAAGTTAGAAAGAGTAGTGCACTGTAGTTGAACTAAACCCCCCCTCCCCCCCCCTCTCTCAAAAATAAAACCCTGTGAGTGTTTTGATTCAAAGTGAACGTGTGACGTGCATGATAATTTATGCTCAGCTACAATGAAATACAGAGATGATCATAATTTCCACCCACACTAGTTTACCCCTTTATTTGCAGAGAGAGACACCGTGTAGACAGACCTCATGACTTTTAAATTACATTAAATACATTCACCTTACATGTCACCTTATTAATAGCGCCCAAAAGTGCAATTTTCATCATTTATAAAAATGTCAAAAAATATTAAAACAAGAGTTTATGTCACTCTGTTTTTTATGAGACTTAATGGCATTATGCAATGCAATGCAAAAAAAAAACCATTTTTTTTTTCAAAGAGTAATTTTTTTTAATTAGCTTTAAGTTTTACAGGGGCAGCAACGCAGTGTTATTTCAATGAGAAGCAATGCAGTGAAGTTTTAACATTTTCTGCCGACTACGATCGTGCTTATCGCGGCAGCAAGTTTTACGTTTTCTACGGTTAAAAAATACTGATGCCGTAATAGGCACGCACGCATGCGGCATAAAAATTATACCGTAAAAAAAATAAAAAGCTGCACTGCGTTGCTTCTCATTGAAAAAGCATGTAATTGCTGTCCCTGTAAATTATTGCAAACTATGCTACTTATTTATGTTTCTTTGATTGTTATTTTTCTTATTTAATAAACGAGACAAAAAGTCAAGTTAAGCAATGTAGTTTTTTTTTCGTTTCTTTAATTACACTTTTTTGTCTATTAAAAAACGAGACAAATCTCCATTGTAAACTATGTTAATTATTCCCGTTTCTTTATTGCCAGGGTAAAAGTGCCTCAAAAAAATTTTTCTTTTTTGCTGGACGAGGTTTACCAGGTAAACTGAAAGCCATATAATTACCAAGCAAATTTTTTTATGTAGGTTTTTTAAGTCTCGAGATGAAAATTTGTTCTAGTCGGTAGGTGGGTATCCGGAGGGGTAAATGAGGGTTGAGGTTCACCCCCTGGTATGTGTGTAATATCATGTAATATTATAGAAACCAGCAAGAGACAGAGAGAAAAACCGAGAGAGAGAGGAGAGTGATGGTGAAGTGGAGAAAAAGTTGTAAAAACCCCTTAAAGCTCCTTCACTCAAAGCAAAAATGCCTCCCAAATCACAAATCCCCAAAATCCAAATCCCCTTTTTCATTTAACCTGTTGCCGATAAATCATCCACACTTGTTTAAATTCTCCCCTGTATATTAAAGCAACTTTGAATTTCACGACTGAGGTTTTCGGTTAAGGAAATGCCATCACAAACAAACTTTAAAAGAAAGATGACAATAAAGTGACTTACAAGAAAATACTGTGCTATAGGTTGATTAGTTAAAGAAAAGCCGAATGACATTTGGAAAAATCAAAAAGTAATTGATGTCTTTAACAATCAATCTCTTAACTTAAATATACCTTAATCATATTAACAGTAAGTTACAGTATGTGCTCGATCATCAGAATTATAAAGAGGTAAAAAAAAAAAATTACACTTTTAAAAAATTATAATTCACACAAATAATCAACTAATTGCAATTCGTTATGGTTATTTATAAAAAGCAGACTAAGTCACAAACATTGTGGCGTTCCATTATTCAAAAAAAAAAAAATAGTTTTAGTTGCTATGGTTACCCGCGCACGTGATGCTAAATTGGTGAACATTTCAGAATTCTATTTGGCGCACGTGAAGATAAAAAAAAGGTGAACATTTCAAATTTTATTTAGAGCACGTGAAGATTAAATATTGTTCTGTTTGCTGTTACACTGTTCTTTCATAACCAATAAATAAATAACGAGAAATATTTCTATTGGAATTGATGGGAATTTGTCTCGTTTCTTTATTTTAAAAAAGGAACGAGACAAAACTCCATTGGAACTGATGAGATTGAGTCTCATTTCTTTATTTTAAGAAAGAAACGAGACAAAACTCTATTGAAACTGATGAGATTAAGTCTCATTTCTTTATTTTAAGAAAGAAACGAGACAAATCGTCATTGGAACTGATGACATTTATTCTCATTTCTTTATTCTAATTTTTTTTTCTAGCCACTTAAACACTCAAGTAAGCAATAAATTTTAAACTGTTTGAATAGGAAATTATAATCCGTTATGTTATGTACCATATAATTTTACGGTATGTTATACCGTTATATCCAGTGTTGTTGTGGGTGGTTGACCGACCATTACGTTTAGTTTTTGAGGCGTAAATGCGGTTCCTTGTTTATTTTTAGTTTTGAACTTTTATTTAGATTTTATCAGTGTTTTTATTGATTATTATTTAAGCTATTAATAAGTTCAGTAGATGAAAAGATGCTTTGATGTCTCTTTTGTGTCCTTTTTAGCGTTACCGATTATTAATGAATTGGCTGCTGTTTTTGGGTTTTTAGTTTTTAGTAAACATTTCATTACATAAATATCTTCAGTTTGAAATAAAAGCGTTCAAAGGAGTGTGAAACGGACCGTGTGATGTAATATACACTACACTGAATATTCCTGTATTACAACATGTATTAGAAATGCCGGTATATGGTTGCCGGGTGATCTTCTAAATAGAGAAAAAGTTTTGAAATAGTAAAAGTTGAAAAAGAAACGGGAAAAATCGCTATTGGAACTGATGGGAATTAGTCTCATTGCTTTATTGTCACAATAATTTAGTCTCGTTTCTTTATCAGCAGTATAAAAACGGTGTTTTAATTAAGAAAATCACCCGGTAGTAAACCCAAAATGGCGTTGCAATTGAGGGAAAAGCATAAAAAGCAAAGCAAATGCAAAAGCGAAAATGTTGTTTACAAGTGTATGTGTATGTATATTCTCTGTTTGTGCTTTGTACGCACCAATTACTTCAAATGTAAATTAAAAATGTGTTTTCAAACAACACGTGCTCATTTTGAAGAGAAAATAAAAATCTGGTATATTTGCATAAAACAATTTTATTGTTTATGTTCAAAAATAAATTCTCATGGAAAGAAATTTGCCAAAATTAGCCGAAAAGCGTTTGCTTGATAGATTTTTAATTATTTTCATTATTCAATAGATTTATATTGATTTTTGCATTTGGGTGTTTTTTTTTTTAAGAGAACCATTAGCACGTGACATTTTACACATAAAAACATTACAAAATTTCGAATGTTTTTAAAACAGAAAAAGTTTCGAATGATTTTATTTTATTAGAAAATTTTCGAATGTTATTTTAATTGAACATTTGAAATGTTTTTATTTTAATTGACAATTTCGAATGTTTTTATTTTAATTGACATTTCGAATGTTTTTATTTTAATTTGACATTTTGAATGTTTTTATTTTAATTTGACATTTCGAATGTTTTTATTTTAATTGGAAATTTCGAATGTTATTTTTTAAATAGAAAATTTTCAATATTTTTTTAATAGCAAATTTGAATTGTTTTTCTTTTAAATGGTTTTTATCTTGCATCTACTCATTTAAACTGCACGTGTTTAGTTGTTTTTCTAGAACTTAAATTTCTACTTTTCCTTTCTTTAGTTTCTTTTAAGGTTTTTACAGGAAAATAATTAAATAGCATTAAATTTGATAGGGCAGATTAACAGTCGCCCTTTTTGTGGTTTTATTGACTCAACAAAAGAGTTTGAACTTTGCAGCAATTTTGATTTAAATACAAAGCAAAATGATTATGGCCGCCAGGGGAGGAAATATTTGGTGGGGGGGGGGGTTTATTTTTTTTTTATATATAAAACTTTATATTGTGAATACTTTTCTATACAAGTGTCAGTGTTGTTTTAATTCGTGACCATTATTATTATATCTTCAATGAAGTGTTCTACTTCACCGGAAGTACATACTATTTTTTTCTTAAACTGAAATTATTTATAAAGAAATTTTTCTACGAATTGAAATCCATGAAAAAAAATGCACACAAGTCTATAAAGAGGGGTGGGGGATTTTATTATGAGAGTGGGAGTTTATTATTTGTAATCTTCATAGTAGTGTTACATATTTCAGTGAATGACCTCGTTAATGAAAGGTCAAATCGGTTAACTTATCAGAAAACCATTTTTTTTTTAAATATTTTAATGAAGTAAACAATATTTTGACATGTGTTTAAGCTTATTCTTGTTTGTGTGTGTGTGAGCAAAATTTCAATTACTTTTTAATAAATCAATTTTTTTTAACCATTTTTTAATTTGATTAAATGAGCGGTGACGTCATAAGTAGCCATTGGGGATTTTGTGGAAGTTTTGTTTCTTAGAGTATTTATAAAAAAGTAAGTGGTGATTTTGAGATCTGATTTTTCTTTTATACAGTAGTTTTATAATCGTAAAATACGTTTGATAAATCCATGTAATTGTTTTCAAGAAAAGAAATGAGACAAATATCCATTGTTAGCAATGTAATTTATTCCCGTTTCTTTATTTACTGCAAACATGTTATGATCTCTTTGCACATATTACTCAAATTTCTCTAGCAAAATATTTCCCCTAACATTACAAGTGTACAAAAATCTCCTATAACAGGTGAAATAGGGGAATTAGAGTCTCTTCTATTTACCTAAGTTAAGAGGGGTCATTCTTCCTTCTCTCTCCCTGTCTTAATACAAAGTTAGGACCCTCTTTAAGTTACATCAAACAGTCTCGTAACATTTCCTTTACCATTTCAGCCATTGAATTTTGCTAAAAGTAAAAATTTAACTCTTTCACTTCTTTTGTAACAACCGAAAAACTTTTTTCTTCTTCTTAAGACGAAAATCCCCTGTACTGGTTCTCAAAGGGGGGCGTGGTCGACGAGCCACACGATTGTTTTAAGTTTGAACATTGGCCAACTTACACGAACCCATCAAAGAGTGAAATTAGGCCCCTTGATACTCCTCTCTTCTCCTTTCAGTATATAAATTACCCAGGTAATAATTGACTTATAAAGAGTAATTAATTGTAAGAAGAAGGGGAAGCGACAAATTAGTCTAAATTAGCCATTGCCTAACTTTCTCACGATTGTCTCACGATTTTTGATTTTCAGGTTGTTAATGACTGTTAATTATCTAATTACGTCATTGAAGAAAAAAAAAATAATAAAAAGGCTTAACAATAAAAAAAAAACAAGTGACAGACGACGTCATCAATTACGTATTATTAAGTGGCTATTTTAGTGCTATTGTTCTTTGGGATTTTGATTGCCAATACGTGATTTGGTCGCATTAAAATTAGACATCCTTTTTTTATTATTGTTATGAATTATAGTTATGGTTATTATTATAATTATGTTTTTTGAATTCAAGATATTGTTGCTAATGTTAAAGCTAATTATACATATTGTTTTTTTTTTTATGACTTTATAACTTCATAATCGATGATGATCATTAAATACATGTACAGTAATAGCAGTATATCTAATTTAGTCTAATTAGTATTGGCATTTATGGCTTTTTATTATTAGGTTTTTTTGTTTTTTATTGAATAAGGTTTGCAGGGCAATTTTCTCAATTAAAACGGTTTTTTTTTTTCTTGAAATAAAAAAGAAACGGGAAATATTGCTATTGGAAATAATGATATTTAGTCTCGTTTTTTTTTTTTTTTTTTTTCTTTATGTCAAGAAAGTAACGAGACAAATCGTCATTGGAACTGATGATATTTAGTCTCGTTTCTTTATTGGCACTTTTTTTTTCTTGGTAAAAAAAGAAATGAGACAAATTATCATTGTAACTGATGAGATTTAGTCTTATTTCTTTATTAGAACGTTTTTTAATGTATAAGAAAGAAACGAGACAAATCGCCGTTCGAACAGATGAGATTTAGTCTCGTTTATTTATTGTCAAAAAAGAAACGAGACAAATCGCCATTAAAACTGATAGAATTTAGTCTGTTTCTTTATTGACGCTGTAAAACCCAATGTGTTCCAATTGTTAAAATCACCCGGTATTGTTTTTTACGTTACGTTACGTAACTTATTAGTAAAAAGACTTTTTCATAATGCATTTTATAAGAATGAATGATTAGATTTTGTTGGCGTCGTTTGACCAGCAGGGGGCGCTGTCTATGACTGAGCACAACACGTGACCCCCATCGACACTGTAACATTTGCGTTTTATACTTAAACTTTTTTTATGAGTAAATGTAATCCGATTCAACTATTTTACTTGATGTTTTTTCATGTTCACTTTGTAAAACCTAATAGAAAATCTAATTTAAAATAATGGAATGTGTTGCGCATGTGCATTTTGATGACGTTTTTCAAACGGTTTTTATCGTCATAACGTCTTTATTTTTCATTGTAGACTCGTAAATCTTTCACAGATTGTCTGATGACGTCATTTTACATCAGAATTTCTGATAAAAAACTACATGTAATACTATGGCATTTTTTTTTACAATAAAGAAATGAGACAAATATCAATTATGAGCAATGAAATGTATTCCCGTTTCTTTATTGCAAAAACATATGCCGTGATGGGTACGAACGCAGTCGGCGCGTTTGAATAAAAATCACGATAAAATGACTAAAAAAAATTACCAATGTAATTTCTACGTCATTTTTCTTAACATTTTTAAACCTTTTGCTATTAGTCTTATGACGTCATTTTTCCAATAAAGAAATGGGAATAAATCGCATTACTTAACAACAACTTTGTCTCATTTCATATTTTAGGCTTTAAAAAAAAACATGCCGCGATGAGTACGATCGCAGTCGGCATGTTTAAAATAAAACCACGATAAAATAAATTTCCAACCAACTTTTCTTATTTTTAACAAACTAAAAAAAAGTTTTTTTTAAAAAAATAAACTTAGTTTTCTGACATTTTAATTAAAATTTAAGAAATGAATTTTTGTAATTAAGGACAAATTTTAAAAATAGCAAAAAGGGGTAAAAATAATAAAGGACCTAAATTTCATCTTATATTTACTAAGTTTCTCAGTGTTATATGGGGAGGAGAATGAGGGGGGAGAAGGGGGGATTGTTTAAACAAAAGTCCTAAAGAAAACCAAAAACAACAAGAGGAAAATGGCGAAAGAGAGAGAGAGAGATATAATATACAATGTACATAGTACATAATAATAGCCAAAACATATAAAAGGGGATATTGTATGAAGGGGGGGAGTAAGGGGTGAGGGGGGGGGGTAGTGCAGAAGGCAAAATGTGTTGCTAGAGCGATTTAATTAAAATTAGGAAAATGAAAAGCCATTTGGGTGAAGGTGGTGGGTGGGGGTGTGTATGGGGTGGGAAGGATTAAGTGGCATCGTAACAAAATTCCACTTCGACGCCAACAATGTTGCCGCTTTACAGCAATTGCAAAAATGTTGTGGCTGAAATCCGTGCGTATTTTTACTATTGCAAATCTATAGAATTAAATGGGAAAAAAGCGCACGGACATCTGCGACAAAATAAAAGTAAATTTTTTTTCTTTTCTTCTTCTTCAACGTCTTCGTCTTTAGTTTTGTTTGATGTTGTTGACGTCGTCATTTTGAACTATGATGATAACATCCCTTGTAAAATGTTGAGGATTTATTTTTTGTTTTGTTTTATCTTTTCGGGTTATATAACAACAAACAAATAAGCGTCTGAAAATGCAATTCAAAATGTGTAATGCCTCTCTCTCTTTCTCTCTCTTTTGGATCTCGTATTACCCCATTGTTTTAAACTTTGCATTATTAGAAAGAATAAGAAGTAGAAGGGGAGGGGGAGTTGAGGTTTTGAGGTTGGATGCTTTTCAGATGAATAAAAGAGCAGGGAGTGGGTGGGATCATGTGATTGGGATGGGAAGGGGTGACGTTGGGTTGGAGGGGAAAAGCCCAAGTTTTATGCACATTTTTATATATCGCTTTGTCAACAAATCACTAATTCTTTTGAAAATTATCATGACGTTGCCAAACACTAATCATGGCGATAACCGACAAAACTGCTTCCAAGGAAAAACATTTTTTTTTTAATTTTTACAAGATGGCGCTACAAATACGCTCATTCACATTAAATGGTTAAATGGTCTTTTTAATTTACTTGTCAACATCTTTTTTAATTATCATTCAAAAAAATAAATGTACGGTACAAGACTTTTAACGTTGAGAAACGACGAGTGTGAAAAGAAAAAAGCATTCGAAATTGGTAAATAAAAGCTTCAACGCACGTGAAGTTAATTAAATACTGAACGTTCTTAATCTCAAAATTGCTGGTGAATAAATGAAATTTTAAGTTATCGAAGTAATCGTGGCACGTGAAGTTAACTGAAAACATTCGAAATCTCTAAATTGCAAAAAAAAAAAAAAAGAACGTTTAATTGGCTTGTGAAGTTAGCAAGTCTAAAAACATTCTAAATTACAGTAGATGAAATGTTTGTTGCCATAGCAACCGTTGCACAACTCAAATCTGAAAACATTCTAAATCTCAATTTACAAAACAAAATTTTTTGATTGCCATAGGAACGTGAATTTGACTATTCTAAAAACATTCTAAAGTTCCAATAATAAAAATTTGTAGATTGCAAATACAAAAAAAAAAATGAATCACGTGAAACTTGATTGCCATTGAAATTACAACATAAAATAACAATGAAAAAGAAAAATACAATTTTTGTGTGTACGTGCGTATTTTTTTTTTAAATAGTTTTAATATAAATGACTTAATTATTGATCTATTTTAATGCAAAATGAAGAGAGCAGTGGTCACTTAATGCAATTTTGAAGACTTTTTTTAAAAAAATTTTGAAATGCAATTATGTGTCTTAATAAAATTTAAAAGAAGAAAAATATCTTCTAAATTTTTAAATGCTATAAAATTAGTAAAACAAGAGGAGAATACAGTTTAAGAGGGGTAATTTTTTCGTTTTAAGATTAATTATTTGATTGCACATTACATAGCACAGAAAATCAAAAATGAGACAAGTGTAATCATCATCATCATTTTTCCATTGTAAATTTTTTTTTTTTTTTTTTAAAGAAAAGTCCATTGATATAAATATCACTAATTTGTCTGAACTTTGCTATGTGATATTATAATAGGCAAAATGTACTGTAGATACAATAGTTGCTGAACCGTAAATATTTCAATGGGTTGTTGGGGGTTTTATAAAGGGGGAACTGAGCTGGGGGGGGGGGGGGTAATAGAAAGGGGTGGGAGTTAACTTGCATATTTTTATTTTGATAAACGAGGTATATTTGTAGGTGGGGAAATTTGAAAAGTTTGGAAGTGAATCAGGAATTTTTTTATTTTTAATTCATTTTTAAATTGGACCACATCTAACAAATCTTTTATTTGAAAATTACTTTAGCCATTTTTTGACACTTGGATATGCAGTACGTGAATATATATCCCTGATCCTCCTCCTCCTTTCCCAACCCATTTGCAGCATCTCCCACCCACTTATCAAACCGTGAACCGCAGAAATTTGAATGAAATTTTTTTGAATGAACAAGAGAGAAAGAGAGGAAGTTGGAAAACATTTTTTAGGTTTTTTTTTTATTATTATTGTTGTATAAGTGTAATTTCAAATAGTTATTAACTTATTAAATTTTTGCTAAAAAGTTTTTTTTTTTTTGAAATAAAAAGTAGTTTTGCAACTTTTGCTTAATTTTGCAAAAATTGTAAAACAAAAAGTGGAAATTTATTTTATCAGAAAAATTATTAGAAATTTTTGGTTCCTAATTTCAAGTAAGTTCCTAATTTTCGGTTTCTCTAATCTTTTTATTAAAATCAAAAAACAATTAAATTCGAATTCTAGAATGCAACACACTAACTTAACTCACAAACTAACTTTTGGTTGCTATGGTAACTTCAACTTGTTGCTTGCTCAAGTTACAATTTCTAAATTAAAAATGTTCTATCGTAGCAACAACAACAACAAAAAAAAAACAATTTTTCACGTGCGGTAACTGTTGTTTCTATAGCAACAAGTACTTTACAATTATACCAGTTCCAAACTAGAAATAAAATTGCACGTGGTAGTTACCATAGCAACTAAAATATTGATACAAATTTAACTCTTCATAGAACAATATTTTCACAACTTTGCTATTAAATAACAAAATTATTTTTTTTAAACAATTTTTTTTCTAAATATTTTTTTGTTTTCTATTAAAGTTTAATTAACTAAATAATTTTTTTTAACAAAGCTTTTTTTTAAAAAAGACATTGGCACTAGTTAGACACACAAATCCATTGAATATCCAGTGTTGTCAGCTCAACTAAATCCTGTTTTTATTATTGAATATTTTTGAATATTTCATTGATATTTTGATGACTGAAATCAGATTTTTTCCACTTTTTTTTAAAAATTTGATAACTAAATTTTTTTTGTTGAATGATTTGACTGTTTTTAAGTCTTAAAAATATGAATGAAGTGTGTTACACATTTTTTAAAAAAAATCTATCTTATTTTTCTGTATCCTTCAATTCAATTCGTCTTTCTTGAAATCTTTATTTTTTATTTAAGATGAGTTAAAATAAGAAGAAGAAGGAAAAAAAAAAGTCCATTTCCTGTTTTAACTTTACGAAGTCATCATCATCGATTGCAATCATTATATTATACTGCCTAACTTTATTGTAAGAAGGGGAATAAAATATTTTTTATATGGATTTTAATAAAAAAAAATAATACAGTGTAACAGGGTGATTTTCTAGATTGAAAAATTTTGATTTTTGAATGATGAACAGAGAGTAAATCTTATAATTAAGAAATACGATTTTCCAAAGGAAAGTGATAATAAAGAAGTGAGACAAAATGCTATTAGTTACAATGGTGTTTTGTCTTGTTTCTTTCTTAAAATAAAGAAATGAGACTAAATCTCATCAGTTCGAATGGCGATTTGTCTCGTTTCTTTCTTAAAATAAAGAAATGAGACTAAATCTCATTAGTTACAATAGAGTTTTGTCTCGTTTTGTTTAGTTTTAGTGTAAAAACTGGCAATAAAATGATGAGACTAAATCTAATAAGTTCCATTAGCAACTCTTCTCGTTTCTTTCTTTCTTTTCAATAAAAAAAAAACATTTAATAAATAAACGAGAGTAAATCTTATGCGTTCGAATGGCGATTTTTCTCGTTTCTTTTTTCGTTTTGATGTAAAAAGTAGCTTTTAAAGTGTCGAGACTAAATCTAATTGGTTCAAATGGCGATTTTTCCAGCTTCTTTCTTGCCACTATGTTCCAACGTCTAAAACCACTCTTACAAATGATCATTTCCACTTCCACTTTATAATTTCACTTATTGTAACGCACCGTTTGCTTAGACACCTGTACACTTTACATTTGTCAGCCATTATGATTGTTATTATGCACCTGTAAGCTTCTTCTCTCCATTAAAAAACCACCAAAAGATATAAAAAAATCTTTTTCTACCGATTATCGTATCATGCAATATTATCATCTGCAAAGAAGGATGAAAATGAAGAAGAAGAACAAATCAGAAGAAGAAAAAAAATTAAATTAGAGATGTTTTTATAGTGTTGAAGGGATTAAAATAAAAGAGCAAAAGGATGATTTAGTTCAATGTACACTTTTCTTATAGGTGAGTTGAATTTAGGAGGTGGAAAAGGGGTGGTAGGGGGTGGAAAGATATAAGTGGGAAAGTTAATGTTGAAGTGTGTAGGGGCAATCTCAAGTTAAGTGTCGACATCCGCTCCAAGTGACCCGAGGTGAACTTTTTGTTTCAAATCAAAAAAAACTTAAATTCAGAAGAAGAAATCAGCAGGAGCCACTTTTGCTCTGAACTTTATAGAAAATATTTAACAACTAATACTCACTTTTTTTATTATTTCTTCCTCATTTTTTTAAAAAAACAAAATTTTAATACATTTTAAATTTTTTTGTTCACTTTTTAAACTGTTATTTAAATTTTTTTTATTATTTCTCTGACAAAACTTTGTCTAACGTTTTTAGTTTTGTAACTGATTTATTTTTATGGTGAAAAAGTTTTTTTTTTTTTTTTTGGGTAATTTTTGAACGATTTTTCTTTGTGGTAAAAAAGAAACGGGAAAAATCGCCATTAGAACACATGCTATTTAGTCTCGTTTTGTTATTGGCATTTTTTTTTCTTAATTGAAAAGAAACAGGAAAAATCGCCATTAGAACTCATGAGATTGTCTCAATTATTTATTGAAAAGAAACAGGAGAAATCGCCATTGGAACTAATGTTATTTAGTCTCATTTATTAAAATAAGTTTAAACTGAGATAAAATTCTACAGAAATGTAAAAGAATACATTTGACCTATAAAAAGAAGATTCTAAATGAAGTAAAACAAAAAAAAAAAAGAGCACGTGAGTTTTAGTTTTTCAGTTAGAACAACCAAAAGCATTCTAAAATTAAACTTTAATGTTCTAGTAATTAAGTCTGAAAACATTCTAAAATTGAGCACGGGAGTTTTCAGTTGCCATACTAAAATCGAACATCTCTAGTGAATTTTCTTTTGCTTTAAAATAAAAATAATGAAAAAATAAAATTCGTGGTTCTAAAAATAAATTGGTACATGCGCGTTTCCGATGATGTGCAATAATAATTGTTGTATTGAAATTGTCCCTTTTTTTTCTAATTTTTTTTTTTGATTTTATATTATACGTTTCCTATTGTGTTTCGTTTTTAGCCTTTTTTATTTTTTTCTTTTTCTAAAATTTGGAATGTGTTTTGCTTGGCTGCTTTTGTTGATGACCATCATCATCATCATCATCATGATTGAAGATTTTCTAGTGGAGTGATTAACCTTTGCATCTCTGTGCACGTGGTTTTTTTTTTTTTGTTTTTTTTTGGTTTTACATTTTTTTAAATGTCCAAAAAATTATTGTATGAAATTATCTTTTAACTTTATTTTTATTTCTGCTGCATATTAAACTGTACATTAAACTAATTTTTTAAAAATATTTTTAAAAAATATAAATTTTCACATAATTTTTTCTTTCATAACTTAAATTACTGTGTGTTTTTGATCTAATGTATGAGTTTGGATGAAAGTGACATAAATCTTAAAAAGATTTTATAATTCATTCGTTATTTGACAGTTAATTTCGAGATTTTATTTTTCATATAAAATATTAAGTCTTTGACTTTTAAGAAAAGGCTGTAAAGCAGTGAAATATATTTCTTATATTTAAAGATTAAAATGTATTTTTTTATACAAAAATTGTGTAGAAAAATTGAAGCCATTTAGTTAAATACGATTTGAGCATTCTGAATAATTTAGAACTTAAAAGACATTCAGAACACTTTCAAAGCATTTCATCATACACAACATTTTGTAAACATTTATTATAAGGCATTTAAAACCGTCTCAGAATATTTAGAACATTTACAACACTTTTAGAACATGTTTTTATATGAATTATACTTCCAAAAGTGTTGTAAAAAATGTTCGTATAGATTTTAGAACATTTCCAAAACTTTTAAAAAACATTTTTAAGAACATTTTGAGCATTCTAAAAAATGTTTAGTACATTTTGAGCATTCTAAAGAATGTTTAGAACATTTTAAAGATCATTTTGAACATTTTAAAGAACATTTAGAACATTTTAAAGAACATTTAGAACAATTTAAAGATCATTTTTGTAAAATTTATTCATTATTATGGTTATAAAAAGTGTTTATCTACATTTTAGAACATTTCTAGATCATTTAAGATCATTCCAGATCTTTTAGAACACTTTTAAAAACGTTTGGAACATTTTTTTTTATATAAATAATTTGACATTAAAATGATTTATAAAAAGTGTTGATATAGATTTTACTGTAGAACATTTTTGAGAAATTTAAAATAAAAAAAAAAAGGATTTTACAAAATGTTTCGAACAGTTTCAACCTTTAAAAAGCGTTTAAATGTCCATGCAAATTCTAAATATTAATTCGAAAAAATACATTTTTTAAAGTTCCAAAGCAAATATTATTTTTTAAGCTACTTACTGTATGTTAAGCGAAGCAATGACGTCACGTGAATGTCATTTTTGACGTCATAAATGGCAATAAGTTGCATTATATTTAATTATTTTTAAAGAGAGTCGTATTTAGTGCACCGTATTACATTAATTTTTTTTAATTATTATATTTTGTTAATTAATGTCCTTGGTTTTGTTGTGGTCATTAGTGTGATATATTCTCACATATACAGAACAAACTCTTTCTATGTTGTACACTTTCTAGCCGTGACACTTGAGGGCGTTGAAATAATTGTTGATGAAATGAGAGAGGGGGGAGAGGGTGGTTGAAAAGAAGGGGGGTGAGGGTGGTTGAAAATGAGGTTAGGTCATGATCTTTTGATTACTTTTGTTTTAAAAAAGAAATTATTTCAACTTGTATGTATTGGTGTTTATAATTTTTATGGTGATTATAAAACTTTAATAATAATAATAAAAAAAGAAACATTTTTTACATAAAACAGTTTTTTATTAAAAAAAAAAAAAATTAAGAAATATAAACTTTTTGATTTGATTGCAAAACTTTTTTTTACATTTTTTTTTAAAAACTTTTTTGAATTTTTTGGAATGAATCACGTAAAATAAAATAACATCTTTTAAATTTTGAAAATAAATATATAATTTATTTTATTTTATTTTTTTTTTTGGAATAAAAGATGATTTATAACTACTAAAGGTAATTAACTTTTTAAGGGCAAAAAGTTAATAATCGAGGGAGAGGGTGGTGGTGAGGGGGAGGGTGAGAGGGAGACATAAAAATCGAAACAGCTGCAAAATTAGTTGTCCATTTACACGGATAATTATGATTAAAAGTAATTGATGAAAGTGACGTTAAACTTCAACAAACATA
>JAAFCF010007036.1:90083-127173 GCA_013389785.1 Helicorthomorpha holstii
AAGTTTTTTTCCCACGATTTGAAGTTGTAGCAATAATAATGTAAGTGAAATATTTAAAAGTCTTGGCTCAAGGGCAATCATCAACCATCACGTACACACAAACACTTATTCAAATACAAAATGTAATGTTGTGCTTTATGAGTGCTGCTTGGATGGGACGGGACGGGACGGGCCGGGACGGTGGGCCACAAAATAATAGTGGTAATGTACAATTAATGGTTGTAATGGTGCTTGTTGGGTTTACGCCCTTTCACCAAAACACATCATGGATACATCAAGACTTAGAAGAAAGATAGAAAGAGGGTTTTTTTATCATGTTTCCAGGTGATTTGATGAACTAGAACACGGATTTAGGTGTTTAAAACAGGGATAATAAAGAAATGAGACTAAATTGCATCAGTTGCAATGGAATTTTGTCTCATTTGTTTTTTAGTTTTGTTTTTTGAAGGAAAATGAAAATGTAATTGAAGAAATGAGATTAATTAGTTTAAGTTCAAATGGTGATTTGTCTCGTTTCTTTTTAATTATTAGAAGAAATAAAAATGGCAATAAAGAAATGAGACTAAATTGCATTAGTTCAAATGGAGTGTTGTCCCGTTTGTTTGTGTTTTTTTTTTTTTTGAAAGAAAAACAAATTTTAATTAAAGAAATGTAATTAATGTAAAGTATTATAAGTTTCAAATGTTGTTTTTTATGTTTTTATTTTAAAAAAATGTTAATTAATAAACGAGACTTTTTTTTATTAGTTTTAATGGTGATTTGTTTCGTTTTTTCCTTGGAATTTGAAGAAAAGAAAATTACCATTAAAAAATGAGACTAAATCGCATCAGTTTCAATGACAATTTGTCTCGTTTATTTCTTAATTTTTTTTTATTTTTTGAAGGAAAGCAAATTTTATTTAAAGTAATGAGACTTTATTGTATCAGCTTTAATGGTGATTTGTCTCATTTCTGTCTTGATATTTGAATAAAAAAAATTTTTATTAAATAATGATACTACATCGCATGAGTTCCAATGGAGTTTTGTCTCGTTTTATTTTTCTCTGAAGGAAAAACAATTTTCAGTGCAAGTTTCTTTTCCTTTCAAGGGAAAAAAAATTGCCAATTAAGAAACAAGACTAATTTTTCATCAGTTATAATGATGATTTGTATCATTTCTTTCTTAAAACTAAAAAAATAAAAAGTGTCAATAAATAAACGAGATAAAATCTCATTTGTTCCAACGGTTATTTTCCCCGTTCCTTTTCTGTTTTCAGCAAAAAAGAAACGAGACTAAACATCATCAGCTTCAATGCTAATTTTTCCTATTTTATTTCTTACCAAATCAAAGTAAGAAAAAGAACGTGTTTTATTCCAATTTCTTAAATCACCCGGTACAGAGGGAAGGTTAACAGTACCTGAAGAACAAACCCCACTTATCATTTCTACACACTGAGACAAAGAGGGGATTTTTCTTTTATAAAAAAAAGCGATGGGTGTGTGTTAAAAAGTTAAATTATACAATGAAGGACTTGTACTGTTTAAGACACTGTAATTAAGTATCACAATCTTCCACAAAGAATCCATATATGCAATTTTATGGTTTAACTTTTTAAGGTTTTTTTTTTTTTTTTTTTTTTGAATTTGTACATTTTTACATTTTTTGGTCAAATATAAATTACCCCTCTGTGCATTTTATTTCACCACAACTTACCTTTCATTGGTTTTTTTTTTCTACTGGCGATTTGTCTCGTTTTTTTTAGTGACTTTAATAAGCGAGACTAAATTTCAACAGTTCCAATGGCGTTTTGTCTCATTTCTTTCTTAAAATTAATAAATGAGACTAAATTTCATCAGGTCCAATGGCGATTTGTCTCGTTTCTTAAGTAAAATAAATAAACAAGATTAAATCTCATCAGTTCGAATGGCGTTTTGTCTCGTTTCTTTCTTAAAATAAAAAAAATGAGACTAATTCTCATCAGTTTTAATGGAGTTTTGTCTCGTTTCTTTATTAAAATTAAGAAACGAGACTAAATTTCATCAGTTCGAATGGCGTTTTGTCTCGTTTCTTTAGTAACTATCAAGACTTGAAACTAAAACTTAAAAAAAATGTTATGTAATGTTGAACTTT
Organism: Helicorthomorpha holstii; assembly: GCA_013389785.1. Taxonomy (NCBI): domain Eukaryota; kingdom Metazoa; phylum Arthropoda; class Diplopoda; order Polydesmida; family Paradoxosomatidae; genus Helicorthomorpha; species Helicorthomorpha holstii. Next base: position 92,193 of record JAAFCF010007036.1, read on the forward strand.
ATACTAATTTTTGCAGTTTTTAATTGTTATTTTGTTAATTAAATGTTATGTTGTTGTTGGACTTTTAGACAATTAAATTGTAATTCAGTGCCACGATTACAGCAAAAAAACATTACAAATAGGATTTTATGGTCGTTTTAACCTTGTAATAAAGATTTACAGAATAGATTGTTCAATTAAAGTTGAATTTAGTGGTGTAGGCCTAATTGTCACATGAAATCGCGTGTTTATGAGTCATGCAGTAACCTTATGAGCAAATTAGTCAACTAGAAAGAAATTTTAAGTTTTTTAAAAATATTTTTAAGTTTTAATTCAATGAAATGGATTTTTGTTCGCGTCCCAAACATTGAAGATCAATTTTTAAACAAATTCTGTGATTGCATAAATTGAGATTGTAAAATTAGAATGTATGAAAACGTTCTAAAATGCAAGTTTGGTTCTAAAAAAAGAAAGAGAACAAAATTAAGCACGTGAAAAAAGAATTTAAAATTTAAGAAAACATTTGACATTGGAAAATTGGAATGTATGAAAACGTTCCAAAGTCTAAGTTAGGTTCTAAACATAAAGAAAATTAAGCACGTGAAAAATTTATTTATTTTCCATAGAAATCAAAATTTGAGGAAATTGGTTTTTTTCGTGTTCCAAACATGGGAATGTATGAACTCGTTCTAAAACCTAAGTTATGATGTGAAAAAAATATAAGCACGTGAGAAATTCACGAAGAAAAAAAAAACCATATAAATCAAAAATTGTGAAAAGGCGAAAATAAAATCGTTCTAAAATTTTACTTATGATGTGAACAAAAAAAACAGAAAAATTTAAGCACGTGAATAATTCATGGAGTTACCACACAAACCAAAAACTTAGAATTTTTTTTTAAATTGTTCTAAAATTAATATTAGGGGGAAATTAAACTAATAAAAAAAGAAAAAAAAATTTTTTTAAGCACGTGAATAATATTTTTGTTTCCATAGTAATCAGAACTCACCATTGTATAATGCAGACTTCTAAATATTATTATTATAATTTTTCGATTTTAATCAGTGGTTTTTTTAAATATGATTTTACGCGGTTACAAAGGGGTAATTTTTTCTCCCCTTTTGAACAAATAAACACTACTGTACATGTACATTGAAATGTAATCTGATACTGTAAATTTTTAATGCAGACATTCAAATTTTTACATTTTTTTTTGATTATCTTTTTATTTAATCACCCAAAAAAATAATAAATAAATTCATTGTGTAATTTTTGTTGGAGGAAAAGAGGGAGGTAAATTAGAGCTTAATAGGTTTCTCAAATTTTATCGATATGAAGATAACGTTACAACAAATTTATGGTCAAGTCAGGACGTGATGTGTAAATAAACTTAACTTTATAAAAATGAGATACTTTCGATTGAATTTCGTGATTTTTTATTTTTACCCCCTCTTAGCATCTTCTCTTAGTATCTCCCACAGCATCCCACAACCAAACTCCCCCTCTGTTTTCTCGTCTTTTGTGTATTTGACACACGTCAAAGGCGTGCGCCACCAACGTTTTGAGGGAAAAAAAGAATTAAATTGGTATAAAAGATGCCGGTGACCTTTAACCTTTTATTTTTGACCTTTTTATGTTTCTTCCTTAACTTAAATCCTTTTTATTTAAGAAAAAGAATAAGAAAAAAATAACCACAAAAGAAAAATGCATCATCGCAGAGACTAATTACTGGGCTAATCAGCCGTGTGCGCCGTCAACATTAAACGTTGGTTTTTTTATATTTTTTTTACTGGTCAAAAACTGAAATTTGTGACGTCATAATAGTGTGGTTATGGTAAAACACGGCGGTTGGATCATATTGTATGTGTGGTGAATGGTGAAGAGACATGAGAGAGTGCCCGGGTGTTTTTGGTGTTTAATGTTTAGGTATTTGACCTGAAGTTTTTTTTTGTATAAAAATGGGGAGATTTTTTTTGCTGTGAAAAAGATTGCTGGCTTTTTTTTGTTAGGAGGTTAAAGGTCATTCTCCTTTTGGCGAAGACACGAGTTTCACTTTTTTTTAACGTTTTGGTTTGGTGATGACGTAAAAGTTTAAAGTTTTATTGTCTTTTATCTAAGTAAAAAAATGGTGTTGTTTTTGTAGTTTTTCTTGTAAATAAAAGTGAGACAAATCGCCATTGGTACTAATGAGATTTAGTCTCGTTTCTTAAATTGAAAGTTTAAATTTGAAATAAGCAACTAAATTTTTCAATTGGAAATTCAGTTTTTGTCTGGAAAACCTTCTGTTGTCACTTTTAGTTGATTTCTTTGGCATTCCATTGTTCTAATTTTTCAATCTTTCAAACATTTCCAAAATTGAAAATTGGAATTAAAAAACTGGATAATATTTCAGTTGCCACAGTTTCCAAATACCAACGCACGTGCAGTGTAATTGAAAACATTCTAAAACTTTTTATTAACAATTAAATTAAAAAAATTTAATCACGTTTTGTTTTAATCTGAAAACATTCTAAAACTCTTTAGTAAAAATTAAATTGAAGAGAATTCAATCACGTGCAGTTTTAGTCTGAAAACATTCTATAACTCTTTAGTAAAAATTAAATTGAAAGAGAATTTAATCACATGCAGTTTTAATCTAAAAAAAACTTACTAGAACGTTTTATTCGAATCATTAAAGTAATTTTATCACGTGCAATTTAAGTCCAAAATTCGTTATTCAAATAAATAAAAAAAATATAGCACGTGAATTTTATTTTTCGAAATTTAAATTAAAAACTTGTGCATTGAAGCTTGGATTTTTTTCCTCAACATTGAAAGTTTTATTTTTTTATTGAATTTATCAAGATAACAAAAAAACCATTAAGATAACAATAATTTAAACTTAATAAAATTTACATTTCGAACGTAAGAAGCTAATTCGAATGTTGTGTTATGTGTGTGTGTGTGTAATATTTGAATGTAAAATCAATAAAATGAATCGCTTGAGCAATGAACAAGTTTTAAGTTTACAAGTGTGTAAACGGTTATTAACAACTAAAAACAATGTCAAATTACACACTAAAACAAGCATCAAGTTTTCAATTAAATTACTATGATTGTTGTCTATACCGTGGGCTGTTGAGGGTTGGAGTTGGCGGGAGAGAATAAAAAAAACCACATGGTCGGTCAACCAAGCATTCAGGTGTTTCAGGTCAGGGTGGATGGAAAAACCGTACTTTAATGGTCATAACTTCATAAGCTCATAACACACACCATAACTTAATGCAACAACAATAGTTTAATAATACAGGGTGATCATAAAATATAATTGTTATATAAAAAAACGAGACAAATATCCATTGTAAACAATGCAATTTAGTCTCATTTCTTTTTTAGTAATTTTTGCTGATAAAGAAACGAGACAAATATCAATTGTAAGTAATGCAATTTATTCCCGTTTCTTTTTTTTTAGTAATTTTTGCTTAAAAAAAAACGAGACAAGTAGCTAAGTAATTTTCAAATAATAATGTTTGTAAACTGCGCACGTGCATCGGTTGCTATAGTAACTTTATTATTACTTTAAATTTAAATCCGTTCGAATTTTAGAATGTTTTCAAGGTTTAAATCTGTTAAATATTTTTAGAATGTTTTCAAGGTTTAAATCTGTTAAATATTTTTTAGAATGTTTTCAAGGTTATTCATGTTCTACAATTCCACTGTTAGAAATAAAATTGTTGTTGACACTCAATAGTTTAATTTCATTATTGCTTTGAAAGAAATGAGACTAAATAACACTGACTTGAATGGCGATTTGTCTCGTTATTTATTTTATCCTTTATTTAAAAATATAAAAAAAAATTAGAATGCATTACATTGGCTTGAATGAAGATTACTGTATTATTATTATTTTTTAAAAAAAAAGAATGTCTTACATACCGGTCCACTTACCGTCTGATGGTACCATAAAAATTTGACTTATTAAGCTGTACCTTACTTTTTAAAAACAACAACAGCAAAAAAGAAAGAAAGGTATAACTTAGTAAGATCCCATTATTGCTTTTATAAATAATGCAAATCACGTATTCACCGATGTAAGAAAATATAATAAAAAATACCTTTGATTTAAAAAAAAAAAAATGAAAATAAAAAGTTTGGCCTAAGGTGAAAATAACTTTATTTTTTGTGAGGGGGTGGACGATGGAGAAGAAGGGAATGCTCAAAATACCCCTCTGTTCATAATTTTTTCCCCTATAAATATTAAGCAAATTGCTTTGAAAAATCTTATAACTTGCAAGTAAGAAAATAATAAAACTTTTAAAACAGTAAAGATCAAAAAAAATTAAAATGTTGCATATATGTGTGCGTTTTGTGATATTACATAACATTGGAGAAACCGCATGGATATATGCGACAAAAGTAAATTTTTAGTAAAAAATGTAAAACATTATTTGAAGTTTTTGTTATAAGACTAAAATAAGTTGTATACACTAATTTAACCTATAAAAGCCCACTTTATTTTTTTTTTAAAAACATTTCTTAAGTTGTTATATTATGACGTCAAATGTAGTTGTTAACGTCAAACTTTTTAAATAAAAACTTAAAAAAAGCAATTTTAATATGGTAAATTTTAATAGGGCATATAACAAGATTGTAATTCATGTAAAACTGAATAAAATTTAGCTTTTTTTTAAAGGTTTTAAGTATTCAAATTAGCAAATTTATAAAACTGGAAACAAAAATGTTATGCTAATAATTTGATAAACAAGATAAAATTATTTTTTACCAAAAAAACCTAGCAAAATCTGACACTAATCACTTTTGCATGCCATTAATACTATTACTGGTTAGAGGAGGTTTAAATAATATGTAAATAAATTAGTTAATCATTCAACATAAGTCTATAGACGTTCAAATTTTTAACAGAAAAAGAAAAAAAAAATGTTTTTTAACGGTGTTTTACAGGGACAGCAAACACATGTTATATCAATGAGAAGCAATGCAGTGAGGTTTCAAATATTATCTCTGCCGGCAACGTTCGTGCTCATCGCGGCATCATTTCTATGCATAATGCGGGTAATGCGTATCGCGAGAAAAATAAATATTACGCCGGGATAGGCACGCTCGTAGTCGGCAGATAAATTATACCGTGAAAAGTAAAAAAAGCTGCGCTGCATTGCTTCACATTGAAATAACACGCGTTTGCTGCTCCTGTAATACTGTAGGTCATTGCTAGTCAACAACGTATAAAGAAACTGGAATAATATTTCTTTTTTTCAGTATTGGCAAATGTACATTTTGTTTTCCATCTATTTAATTGATGCAAATCAGTTTTAAAAAGTGTCTGACTGTGCAGAAAAGAAAGAGCACATATATTTTTTTTAAAATCAGTAATAAGATGAAGTTTGAGCTGAGTAAGTGCTATTGTGTAAGAGAAAAGAAAATAAAAAGAAAATGGCAATGATTAAGCGATGGTATTCGACCAACACTGCCCTACTACCATTTATCCATCAGTCTTGATTTGTTTATCCTCCCCTTAACCCTCCTCACACCCTTAAACATCCCCCCTTACAAACCCTTATCTTTTTCAATTCCCCATGATAATACAGTACAGTACAATACTAGGTATATACCGGTATTGTATATGAATGTTATGTATGGAAATTGAACACAACAAATATACGTCTGATTATGGTCAGCGCTCTGTCATAGGTAATTTGTTTTAAACAGCTTACGTAACGTAACAATAACAATACAAACGTTTACTCTCATCATTTACTGTACAATGTACCGGTACAATGAGGGTCTTTGGTTACACACTCAATCTTAACATACACAAACAAAAAAAAAATAAAAAGATTGTTCTTTACATAAAATAGAATCTACAGTATTAAATTAAAATTAAATAAAATTCATTGTACAAGCAAAATAATGTTCGAATTACCATGGAAACTAAAACGCACGTGCTTAAATGGTGTTTTTTTATAGCGATATGAATTTTAGAATGATTTAGTTGTACAATGCACGTGCATTGGTTCCTACTGTATGTGAATTTATTTTTTATTTATCCAGTTTGAATTTTTAGAATGATTTTTGTCGATAATAAATTTGTTTGCAGCGCACGTGCATCTGTTTTTATGGTAAATTTTTTTATTTAAAATTTTTTTTTAGTTTAAATTTTAGAATGATTTTAGTTTTTTCAAAAATAATTTTGTTAATAGCGCACGTGCATCTGTTTTTATGAAAAACAAATTTTGTCTTAAATTTTATTCAGTTTGAATTTTTAGAATGATTTTAAAATGATTTATTCTCGTTTCTTTTTTTAGTATTTTTTGGAAATAAAGAAATGAGACAAAAATGAGACGAAAATAATGCAATTTATTCCCGTCTTTTTATTGCCATTGTTCATGTTTGACCAGTGAACACATCTCTTAAAAATCACCAAAAGATTTATCGGAAATCGATTCATTTTAAATCTGTAAATCGATAAATCTTCCAATTTTATTTCTCACATACAGAAATGCATCTTTTTAAGTTTTGTGTTTATTTATTTTGTTGGTATGTGTTTGAGAGGGTTTAGTGGGGTAGGGTGAGGTGTATGGGTGAGAGGGGAGGGATGAGTTGTTGGTTCGGATGACCCTATTGTAAATGTGCGGTGGCTGTTAAAAAGACTAAAGGGATAGTGAAAATGACGTTGATTGATTTAGCCGTTTGCATCGATGATTACTTTCGGCGGCGCGTGTGTCTTTTCTATGCAAAACAGTCAAGTCAAGGGATTGCGTTATATGTTGGTGATGGGATGGGATGGGATGTTATGAGGGGTGAAAGACACAACCGAGTAAGAGGTGTAAATGGTTAATGTTAAGAAGGGGGGAAACCCTATTGTTCTCTCTGTGCAGCAAAACAAAAAAAGAAAAGAGGAAGGTTTAACTTTTTTAAAAGAAGAAGAAAATAATAAGAAAAAAGAAATCACACCTTGAACTCTTAAGTCATTTAAGTTTTTGGTACAAAAGAGAAGACACACAATCATGTAATTCGTGTTTGTTAGTTGTTACTAGCTTTTTACGAATCATCTATTTTGTAGTCATTTACCACTGTGTCAAAATTTACTATGGAAGTGTGGACTTTTTAACGTTTAAGGGGAGCTTTTTTACAAGGTGTAATTGTCTTAGATAACAATGGGGAATTTTTTTTTTAAAAGTAACTCTCTCTCTCTTACTCTCTTTCTATGTATCGGTGTCCATTGTCCAAACAACATTATTTATTGGTCAGCAAGTCCATTTTAAAGTTGTCTGGTGATTTTAGGAACATCCCTACATCATTTACAGTACATGAAAAATGGTAATTTTTTTTTAAAGTTAGTTTTTGGTCAATTTAAGGACATTTCTTTATGGCAAATTTGGCTTATGTGCTAAATTTTCTTATGCTGATCAACAAATGTGTTTAAAATTGTTTAAGGACTTTATGAACAGTCCTATTTTTGTTTATTAAATGAATTGCAAAATATAATGCAAATCATAATGCAGAGTAAAAGGAAAAATAAAATGTATCACGTGCTTTAATTTTTTTTTGAAATCTAATTATTATTTTAGTCCAAACTTATTAGAAACAGAAAAATCTAATAAAAAAAATTAATGCACGTGCTATGGTTGCTACGGAAACTTTCTGTTAATTCTGTTTTTAATTATTAAATTTCTAGAATTTTAGAAAAAATTAAAAAAAAATTAAAAAAAAATTAAAAAAGAAGAAAAAATGTAAAAAAAAAAAATAAAATTTATCACGTGGTTATCTTTTTTAATCCAATTATTATTTTAGAACGTTTTCCTGACATTCCAAATATTTTAAAAACAGAGAAAATCTGATAAATACAAAAGAAAAATAATGCACGTGCTTTGGTTGCCACAGTAACCATTCCATTATTCTGTTTTAATTATTAAATTTTCAGAACTTTAGTAGAATGAATTAAAAAAAATAAATAAATAAAAATGGCAAAAGTGTTAGCTCCATAGGGAGTAACAAGAAATGAGTTGTAGTAAAGGTTAGCACACAAGTAAAACACGTGAGTTCCTCGTGCTGAGTTCGTTCGAGGTCAACTCCCCCTTCCACCCAGCTCAGCTCAATTCCCACCCTTTTTAACCCCAGCTAAATAATCATAATAATAATATAAAAAAAATTCACCTTTTTTCTGAGTGGCCTTTTCTCTCAACTTGAGCACCGTAATAATAATCGCATGTAAAGTACACTACATACTAATGCAATGACATTTGACCCCTCAGGTTATCAAGCCAATTATAATCTTTTTTTATGCAAGTTTTTTTTAAAAAAAAACCGGTTACACAAGTGACATTATTATTATTATAAAATATAAATTGAATGCAAATCAATACACATTTAAATAATTTAATAATAATAATTCCATTAAATATCAATTTTTTTGTATGTGTGTGTTGAGAGCCATCGTAATAAAAAAAAAATAACCTGAGAAAAATAACCTGATGGCATATTGTGCATCTTTTTTCTTTTTTTTCCAATGCTAAGCTTTAAGTTTTGTGCAGGAGGAGAAAATAGCATTGTAAATGGGGGTTGGCATTTTGCTATTTAGTGGTTTAGAGGGGGAGGGAGTGTTGTTGGGGGTGGTGATAATGTCAGCTGGCCAATCATAGCGCGCGTCAAGGTTGCAAGCAGTCGTGGCCTGATGAATAAGGTGGCGCTCAAGGGGCTTTACGACCACTTTGTTTGTTGCATCGATCTCTACGCTTATGTTGCTCTCACTCCATTTTGTGGCTTTTAAAACATTACCAACAAATTTAGAATAAGAAATTAGAACTTTTTTTTTTAAATATACACAATACAGAAACTCCTTGTTTGTAAAGGCTGATTATATGCGTTGGAACATCTTTTTTTTGTTCATGTACAGAAAGAAATGAGACAAATCGCCATTGGAACTGATGAGATTTAGTCTCGTTTCTTTATTCGAACGTTTTTTTTACCAAAACTAGAAAGAATCGAGACAAATCGCGATTGGAACTCGTGAGATTTAGTCTCGTTTCTTTATTACCAGTTTATTTTTTCATAGCTAGAAAAAGAAACGAGACAAATGGCCATTGGAACTGATGATATTTCGTCTCATTTATTTATTAGTACTTTTTTCCTTCATGGCAAGAAAGAAACGAGATAAATCACCATTAGAACTGATGAGATTTCGTCTCGTTTATTTATTAGCACTATTTTGTATGACATGAAAAAAAATCGAGACAAATGGCCATTAAAACTGATGAGATTTAGCCTCATTTATTTATTGGCACTTTATTTTTCATGTCTAGAAACAAACAAGACAAATCTCCACTAGAACTGATAAAATTTAGTCTCAATTTTTTATTAGAACTTTAGTTTTTCTTGTCTAAAAAAAGAAACGAGATAAATTGCCATTAGAACTGATGTTATTTAATCTCATTTCTTTATTGACACTTCATTTCCACCATACCACAAATTAAAACAGGTCAAATATTCACTGTGACACTAAATCTCGTATCGTTATTAAAATTTTGTTTCCCAAAAAAAAAAAAAAAAAAACGAGAAAAATCGCCATTGAAAATAATCAAATTCAGTCTCATATCTTTATTATCCATCATTGCAACAAATATAAACAAGTAAAACAACAAAACAGATAATATTTAGTCTCATTTCTTCATTAACACTTTATTTCTTCTTCAAAACAACAAAAAAACCTCCTTCCAAAAAAAACGAGACAAATCGCCATTGGAACTAATATTATTTAGTCTCATTTCTTTATCAACGCTATAAAAACCAGCGTTCCAATCGTTCCAATCTATCAAATCTCCCGGATATATTCACAAATCTGTATATAAAAATTGATTTTAACTACATTAAATTACTGAATAGTTAAAAACTGAAAATTGACACACTTTACTCTTACATTTCCTCTATGAAAAAAAAAAAAACCCCCCAACCAAATGGTCAAAAGTCAAAGTTCAACAACAACAACAACACCAAGAAATTAAAAAAATCTACATAATTTTATTATTTATTCTTATAATAATAAGGTCATTATATTCATAAGGTTATAACCGATCATCAAATCCAACGGGTAGCAATTATCAACGGTACCACGATTACACAATTTCTGCCGCGTATAGTGCATCGGATACGGCATGAAATAGACCTGCACGCCGCGTCGATTTTCCTTTCCTTTTCCCAACCGATAAAAAAAAATAATTTTAACTGTGCGCGCGCGCTTGAATAGAGGTTTGTGCTCCTTTGCTCTGTCAGTGTCAAAAGTGTTGCTCCTGATCGACGGTGGTGGCGCCCCTTGCTTGTACAAATGTGTTTGGTGGTGATATAGCACATAGTATGTATGTATGTGCTGTATATGTATGTACTGTATGTGGGAGGGGTGGTGGCAAGAAAGAGGGAGGAGGGTTACACAGTGTAAAAGGGAAAAAGCACCAGTAGTAAAGCATCTCTGAGCTCTTTGTACGTTTCAAAAACACAAAGCCCCTGTCTCGACTGAACCGACTGACGGTGTCAGTGTGCATGTTCATTGAGTCTACCATCACCACTACTACAGTACTACTATTACTGCCACCCAACTTTTGTGTGGAGGGGGGAGAGAGAGACACCCCATATACTGTGTAAAGTGAAAGGAAAGAAGTCTAAGAAGGTGTATACTTTTGTAAGATTGGGGTTCAAACTTGGGGGCAGCATGAAGGCAAACAAACCAGCCAGGGTTGAAGTGGAGTGCACACGCGAAACAGTAGTGAGCCGAAGACGACTATCCGTCATTTAAAAGTCTCTTCAGTGTGCTAGTGTATGTGTGTGTTTGGGAGACCCACACACATATACACACAGTACAGTACCAGAAACCAGTAACCAGTGTACACAACACTCTCGGTGGTGTTGTACGGCGGCGCGACGACCTATACACATACGACGGTCGGTGCTTTTTGAGTTTTACGAGGGCACAGGTAGAAGAAACACTTAAGACACCGGTACAAACTGGACTTAGCGACGGCATAGAGGAAAATTTTTTATATTCAACCGATAGATACTTCGATGATTATTATTATTGATATTTTAATCTTCTGTGGGTTAAAGTGAAGTGCTGAGAATTAAAAGTAATTGAGTTTATTTTTTTCTCCACTGTTTTCGGAAAGGAAGAAAAAGTCAAAGAGGTCGAAACCGCAGTGTTGATCTCTACGACCGCGGCGACCTTAGCTCTTTCGACGGCAAACATAAACGACGACGACGCGCAATCGTGTGACCGTCAATAATAACGAAAAACTTTTTTTTTAATTTTTTGATTCAGCGGTGGTCAAGCAACTATCGACGGCGTGCGTTTTTCTACTTTTACGTGCTTTTCACGCGTGGTGGAAAAATTTGTTTTTTCTTTTTTAAGATTTAAAGAAAATTTTCTTGCTTTTTGATTTTTAAGATTTTTTTGAATTAACAACGTCTTTTTAAATAAGGATATACATTTAAAAAATTATTTTGTAAAATTTGATTTATGACTCCAAAGAGTTTATGGGACAAAGTTCATCGTTCAATTTTTGAATAATTTTCAGATGCTTAAGGGCCTAAACTCGATCTCAAAGAAAAGTTTCTTTTAAAGTTTCTTTAATTTTATATTAAGAAAAAAGTTTACTTGGCTTTTTTTTAAAGCCGAGTAAAATTCACCCAAAAATAAAAGTGCAGCTGGAAAATTTGCCATCGTTTATCGACAACAATAATTCTTCATCCAACAATTTTTCTGGCGGTTTCCTTCCAACAGTAAAAATTGCCAAAAATTACCCTGGTTATCATCGCCGGTTCGATTCCTACGGGGAAACGGGCCTGGAGGGGTCGGGTCATTTCGTTTTTAGCCCGCGCAACATGGCTTTGGCCATCGGTTGGCGGGACCCAGGTGGGACAGCAGTACCACCTGGAAGCCTCGTTGATGACCTAGGACCTGGTTTGACTAACCCTACAGTGGTTGGTGGTGGTGGCGGCGGTGGTGGAGGAGGCGGTGGTGGTGGTGGAGTTCCACCTGGAAGCGGTGGTGGTCCTCATCACAACACACATACGCCGCAACCACCAACGTCCGATAAGCAACAACAGCAACAAATTGAATGTGTAGTTTGTGGAGACAAATCATCGGGCAAACATTATGGTCAGTTTACGTGTGAAGGGTGTAAATCATTTTTTAAACGCAGTGTCCGAAGGAATTTATCCTATTCGTGTCGTGGAAATCGGAATTGTCCCATCGATCAGCATCATAGGAATCAGTGTCAATTTTGCCGCCTCAAAAAATGTCTCAAGATGGGAATGAGAAGAGAGGGTAGGTGTTACGGTAAGATTACTTTTACGGTTTTTTTTTTAAGTTATTTTTATTTACCTTTCAGACCAAAACTTTTTTTTTAATTAAAAAAATTAAAAAAAAAAAAAAACCGAAAAATAAAAATAATAAAAAAAAAGTTATTTAAAAAAAAAATAAGCACACCCTTACAACTTATCTATTATCAGAGCATTTTTTATTTATTTATTTATTTATTAGTAAAAAAATTACTTTTAACTTTTTATTAATTGTTTTTAAGAAATTAATAAAAAAAATTCTGGATGAAAGGTAATAATTTTTGATTAAAATACCGTAAAAGTGATTTTATTTGATTAATTTTTATTAAGAAATAAAATAGAAAAAAAATATTAACATACACAACAAACATTTAATAATTTTATTTATAAGTTTAGAACGCTTTTTTATTATTGCGAAAATTAACACAAATCCCTAATACTAGATAAATTTGCTGGGTGTTTTTGCTAATTTTATTAAATTCAAATCACCTTTGCACAAAATGGAACAGTTGACAAATCGAACATTCTAAAAAAAAAAAAAAAAAAAGAATATTTGAAGAACATGGAACAGCGTTTTTAGAAAATAAAGAACAAACGGAAAAGTTATTTCAAATGTTCTTTAAAGAAAAAGAATATTTGTAGAACATGGAACAGCGTTTTTAGAAAATAGAAAAAATAAAGAACAAACGGGGAAAAGTTATTTGGAGTGTTCTAAATTACTTTTATAACTTCAACAAATCACGTGCTTTAATTTTTTAAAATTATTTTGAGTATCCAAAATCTGAATTTTAGAACCTTTTTTGAGTTATCTGATTTTATATTTTTGTTTGTGAGATATCAAAACTCACGTGCGCAGTTTTGATTGTTTTTTATTTTCGTGTGTGGGACGTCAATGTTTGGGACGCTGTGGGTCTTTTTACTTATTTCTTTTTAATTTGAAGGAGAAAAAAAATAGTTTTTTTTTTAAATTTGATAGAAATTGTTCTCTGTGGTCTCGCGTTTAGACATTCTATTTAAATTATCATCAAACCGAGTCATTGTTATAGTTTTCGCTTTACTCTGAAATTATAAGTTTAAGTTTTTCCCCCCTCAAACCATTATAATTCCTCCTCGCTCTTTATCCCTTTTTTATTATTTTTTTATTTTATTTAATATATTATGTACAATGGTTTTAAAGTGTTTTGGGCATGGTATGATGATGGTGGTGTGAAGTTGTCGACATTTTTTTTTTTATTTTTTAAGTATCTTTTACATTTAAAATGAATTGGGGCTCTTCTTGTTAAAATGTTAAAACTTGTTTATTTATTTTATTTTATTTTTTTTTCTTCCTTCAAGCATTATTTTTTATTTTGGTCACATAAAGTCATGAAAGGCCTACAATTAACAAATTATAGCTTTGTTTAGTGTGTAATTATTTTCAATTAGTTGTCATTTAATGTTAATATACTCAGCGGCCAAAAAGAACAGAGGAAAAAGTTTAAGAAAAGTTGTTTTTTTTTGCGTTAAGCCTTTTTCTTTTTTGCAAAGGGCCTTTTCTCCGTAGCGCGTTAGAAAATCAATACAATTCTTAGGCCTTTTGATTACGCTTTATTGAAAAACAGATTCGATTTCATTTCTTCTTTTAAACAAACAAAATTCTCAAGTTTATTTAAATTTAAAATTAAGTAGTTTTTACTAAGAGTTAAATTTTTTTTTTGCAAAGGGCCTTTTGGTGTTTGGGCATAACTTAGATGGCGCTACTAAACATCGCTTTGGGGAAAAAAGAAGAAAAAAAAATCGAAAAAATTTTTAACTCTTATTTTTAATTGTTCTAAACTAAAAAATCTAAAATTTAAGTCTTATTTTTGATTAAATAAAAAAAATTGCTTTTAAAAGGCTCTTAAATTTTTTTATTTATTAAATTTTAATTACTAATTTATTCTTTTTTTAATAATTAAAATTACTAAAAATGTTTTGTTATTATTTTTGAAAATGGTTAAAAAATTCTTAAGCCTAAATTGACCAAAAGGGATAAAAGCTTAGAAAGGGTCAGTTAATTTTGTCCCTGTAGCAATTAACCATAAAACAAAAAGGGGCCCTAATGTACACGTAAACGTTGACGGAGGGATATAAATACGTTACATTTACGTCTTTAACGTTTATTAAATGACGTATTTATACCTATTTACGTCATTTGTAATATCACACACATATACAATTCCCCCTTAATAAATTTTTTTTTATTATTATTTTTGGCTGTTGATGTTAATATGAGCATAAGAGTTTTTTTGCCTTTGGGATGAAAATGAGGGGGAAAAGGGAGGCACTGTTATATGGGGTGGTTTATGTATATGTGGTGGGGGGGGAAGAAAATAAGAGAGAGAGAGGGGTGAAAGTGAGCTTTAATGATGAGGGGAGTGTAAGTTTTTGAAAGGGGTGGGGTTGTGAAAAACACTAGGATTCGACAGTGGTTGTCGCTGGGGCGCACAATCAGCGCAATTTTGGAATATTATGACGCTCTGACTCTCTTTGTGTGTGTATACAGTACGTTACGTGTGGTTACGTTACGTGTTGCTGCCATTTTCCCCACCCCCGCTTTTTTTAACGCTTTCACGCTCACGCTATTTCTCCTCTCTCTCATCTACGCGCAAACACACGCTCTCTCTGCGGTTTACGATCGTCACATCCACGGCAGCCATTCATTTTCTTTTTTTCCCCTCTTTATTTTTAAAATTATGAATTTCTGCCGATGATCTCACGCGTTTTGCCGCAGCTCATTTTCAGTCGTCACCGTCAAACTTAAAATAGTCTTAATAAAAATCTTTTTAATAGTAAATTTTTTTAAATTTTAATTAAATTAATAAATGAAAAAATGTGTGTAATTAAAGAGGTGTGTTGGGGTAGTTGATTAAATTATTTTTTTTTGATTTTTGAATGGCTGATAAAAGTGGTCTTTGTAGTAGTAGTTGTGGTTCGACGACAAATACGACGACGACCACTTGTATAGCGTCGTTGGCGGCGTTACATCATTGTAGCAGCCGATTTAGCACGTATATAAGGCCTAAAATAGTTGTTTCATGTTCTCCAAATAATAATGTTAACTGTGTCACTCCAACACCAAAAAGCGTTACAACAACCACAAGCATCAACACCAATAATAGTAACCATATGAATAAAAAGATGAAGTTGGACATGGATGAGATGCGAACTGTGTCATTTCCACTCTTTTATTTCCCTTTTCCAGCTGTTCAAAGAGGGCGCATCCCACCAACTCAGCATCCAATCACTGGACAGATGGCACTGACCAATGGTGACGCCCTCAACGGTCACTCATACCTGTCCAGTTACATCTCTTTGTTACTTAGGGCCGAGCCCTATCCCACCTCACGTTACGGCCAGTGCATGCAACCAAACAACATCATGGGCATTGATAACATCTGCGAACTGGCCGCTAGACTTTTGTTTAGCGCCGTTGAATGGGCCAGGAACATTCCGTTTTTTCCTGACCTACAAGTGACCGATCAAGTAGCCCTTTTACGACTGGTTTGGAGCGAACTATTTGTGCTGAACGCGTCTCAGTGTTCCATGCCCCTACATGTGGCGCCGCTTTTGGCCGCTGCTGGACTTCATGCCTCGCCTATGGCCGCCGATAGGGTCGTGGCTTTCATGGACCATATTCGCATCTTTCAGGAACAAGTGGAAAAATTGAAAGCACTTCATGTTGATTCGGCTGAATATAGCTGTTTAAAAGCCATAGCCCTATTCACAACTGGTAAGTTTAAAAAAACATTCTTTTTTTTTATAATTATAAGCTTATAACTGGTTAAGGGACAATTATTAGGCTTGTCACTTTCATTTTTATGACCACAAACTTAATCCACTATAAAACTGTAGGAACAATAATAGTTTGTCACGTGATTAAATTATTTTAATTGCATCAAACTGAGTTTTAGAATGTTCTTTTTAGAACTTTTATAAATTTATTCACGTGCATTAGAAACTTAATATCAGTTTATTTTTGCTGAGTTTTAGAATGTTTTTTTGTGATTTTCGTAATTTTATTCACGTGCAGTGAGTTAGAGACTCAATTTCATATTCTTTTTTTTTCTTACGAGTTTTAGAATGTTTTTAGTATTTTTAAAGATTAATTCACGTGCATTATAAACTCAATATCAGTTTTTATTTCTCGAGTTTTAGAATTTTTTTTTTAAAGAAACTCAATTTCATGTTTTTTTTTCTGTTGGGTTTTAGAATGGTTTTAAAATTCCTATAATTTTGGGCACGTGCGTTAGGTCTTCTATGAAAACTTATTTTTCTTTTTTTATTTAATTGCGATTTTAGTTTTAGAATGTTTTTAAATTCTCTTGCACAATTTGTTTATGGGACGTCAACGTTTGGGACGTTTTGCATTTGATATTTTAATATTCTAATGAAGGAAATGAAAGTTCTAAAACTGAGGCATTGGCCGGTATGTAATTATGCGTCATTAAGTTTTTAGCTCATTGACTAAAAAATAAAAAAGAAGAGTTTGATAGCTAAAAAGTCTTAATAGTTTCCTATGTGGCTTCTTATTAAATGCAACTTTATATACATTATAAAATTATAATGTGCATAACAATGTTTAAACTCTTCTTCTCTTTAGCTATTCATTCATTTGCTTGTCATTTGTAAAAGCGACATGGAAAATTTTTCATCTTATTAGCTTGTTCACTTCCGCTTTCAATGCTTGTCCCAAATACAACAACTTGTGGAGAATATTTTTTATTTTGTGGAGAATAGAAAGAGATAATATGAACTTTATATGATGAAGAAGAGGGTTGTACAGTACTTGTTCACTACTTTGATAATTAAGAAACTTATTCAACATGGCGTCAAAAGTTTTTTAAGTTAATAAGAATAATAAAAAAAAAACTCTTCTTAAAAAACTAAAAAGAAAATCAGATGAATTCTTAGTTAATTGCTTTTTGTTAAGACTTTTGATCAGAAATTAGCAAGAAAACATGAAGTTCTGTACAATTTGACAGTTTTGAAAAACATGGTTGTAAATTTAGTGCGCATGCGTAGAAATTATAAAAGAAATTGTAAAAATTTACATGAACTTTTTATTTTTTGTAAGAAAATTTGTGACGCTATAACGTGCAATGCAAATTTTGAATGGTAAAAAGTCTCTGGAAAAAATAAATGTGTAACTTTATTAATTTATAAGAACAAGTTGTGCACAAACTGCCTTTTTATAGAAATTTATAGTGAATTTATGAGTTTTTATAATGTAAATTTACTTTAAAAAAAAATGGAAAAAGTCTCTAGGAAAACAAATGTTTATAATTTTATAAACTTATATGAAAAAGTGCTGCTCAAACTGACATTTCATTTTTTTGGGTGTAAAATTATAAGTATAGAGATTTATAATGAATTTTAAGTTTAAAAACAAAAATGGAAAAAGTCTCTAGGAAAAAAATGTGTATAATTTCATAAATTTATAAAAAAAAGAAAAAAAAAGTGCTGCTAAAACTGACATTTTATTTTTTTTTTTTGGGTTTAAAATTATAAGAACAGAATTTTTATAATGTAAACTTCCTTTAAAAAAATAAGAGAAAAAGTCTCTAGGAAAACAAATGTGTATAATTTTGTAAATTTATAAGAAAAAGTGCTGCTCAAACTGTGTTATTTTATTTTTACTGCAAAATCTTAATATTTGCTTTTAAAAAAAGAGAAAAAGTTCTCTATGAAAAATACACAAGCCTTTTTGTATCACAGATTTCTCTCTTTGATAAAATAGTCGGAAATGACGTAAGATTTTGTTCTTTTTGACTTTAATTTAAGGCAATCAAAAAATTAAAAAAAGAACAATTTTAAATTGTGGTTGCGGTTATGTTATAAAATTATGATTTTTTCAATTGACTTTTTTTTTTATTTTTTTAATGATTTGATTAAATGTTTGTGGTATTTTTTTATTTATTTACTTTTGATTGTTAAATGTTAAAGGTCATTTCTAAATTTACACTTAAATATTTGTCTTTATTATTATTATTTGTTTTCTTTTTTTATTAAAGTTTTTTTTTTTAAGAAGAAGAAAAATGTCTTAATAATAATAAAGACATGAACAACAGACAAAAATATTCAAAAATAAAACACACATTTTGTGCAGTCGTGTCGATGTGACCTCGGTTGTTTGATACACGACTTTAACCTCTGACCTTTATAACTGGAATATAAACGATTACATTACTCGTCTAATATAGCACTTTGACCTTTTCACGACCTTACATTCGTATGCCACACCTACTTTTTTTCATGTTTTGATTTACTCTCTTTTGAGTTTCATTTCAAAATGACATTTTTTTTTATTTCTACTTCTTATGAAGTTTTTAAGACATAACATTTAAGAAAGAAAAAAAAATAATGTTTAACAAAATGAAAGAAAGAAAAATCAGCTTTTAAAGACAGTTGGAAGGGCTTTTGAAGGTCAAAAGTTACGTCATTTGATGAACATTTTAATAGTTTATATAAAGTGCTTTAAAATTCATGTTTTTAATTTGGTTTTTTTTGAATTTAAATAAATTTTAATGCTCGAAATTACAGTATGGATTTTAAAAGGATGCGAGAGATACTGACACCCTGTATTTTGTCTATTCAAATTACATGGGATACAGGGTGTCACTGTGATCAATTTTAGTAATTAGAATTTTTATTAAAAAAAAAAGACAATTTAATGTTTTATAAAAATATGAAAGTTCTTATTTTTTTTAATATTAAAAATATGAAAATTCTTATTTTTTTTAATATTAAAAATATGAAACTTTTGAATTTTTTAAAATTTAAACTTTTGAATTTTTACATAAAAAAAACATTCGAATTTTACATAAAAAAAACCATTCAAATTTTTACTTAAAAAAAAAATTTGACATTAAGAAAAACATTTGAATTTTTTCATCAAAAAAACGTTTGAATTTTTACATAAAAAAAAACGTTCGAATTTTTACATAAAAAAAACCTTCGAATTTTTACATCAAATAAACGTTCGAATTTTTACATCAAATAAACATTCGAATTTTTACATTAAAAAAAACCGTTCGAATTTTTAAATCAAAAAAAAAAAACGTTCGAAATGTTTTCAAGTTAATTTTTTTTATTATTATTATTTTACTAATTTTTGTATGGAAAAATCTCAATTATATTTGTTCGAATTCATTCCAATGGCACTTTGTGTATTTTTTTTTGTTTTTTTTTTTTTTCTTTTGTATTTAAATTTGATTATGTTGATTGACGTTTTGGGGGTGGGGGTGGGAGAGAAAGGTGGCTAAAAATTATTAGATCAAGTCTACTGGTCTTTCAACTCTCATCTACTTGTTAATAATAATTATAAACTATGGTGGTTTAGATTATAAATTAGCATTTAATTAACACTTCACGAGTTTGCAATTAACTACTCCAATTCTGGTATATAAGTTAGAAACTATCAAATTTCTAACTTGATTTACATTAATTAATAAATCTATACAGTCGTTAGTGATGGGAATAAGAAGTCAAAAAGAAAAATTTTTGAAGACTTTTTTATAAGAAACTTTGTACGTGTTTCTGGGTTAATTTTAGACGTTAATTAAAAACAATTTTTAATTATTCTTAACATTAAAAAAATGCACTTTGCACTTAAATTTTGAATAATATTAACATCAAGACATGTTTCTTATTTTTTCTTGAGAAGTTGCATAAATTTTCGCGTTTTTTTTTACTCGAAATTAAGGAGAACTTCTCGTGCAATTATAATTAATTTTGACAACTTTACTTTTCATGTAATTAGTTTAAAAAGAAAAATCAATAAATGGAAGTAAAGTCTTACAATTATTTGTCAATTGAACACAAATTATTGTAATTTTTTATTTATTTTCTATTGTCATGTAACAGTGCATGAAATCTACCGGGTGATTTGATTAAATGGAACACTTTTTGTTGTTTTATTTGGTAGGAAAAACCAAAAATAAAAAGAAACGGGAAAATTCGTCATTGGAATTGATGAACTTCTGTCTCATTTCTTTTTTAAAGTTTTTTTTTTTGTTTTTAATTGCTGAAAACGGTTATAGTGTTTCAATGTCTAAAATCACCCGGTGCAATGCTGTCTATGGAAAAATCTCATCTGAATTGCAAATTGGTCATTAATTTTGAATGGCATCTGGGCCTTGCTTTAATAATTGCCAAAGCACAGAGCTATTTTTAGCTAATTAGATTCTCACACTATATTAAATATACAGAGTACAACTTTGCTTTGCTACTTTCCATCAGTCTATAAGCCTTACATTTAACACACAATACAAAAGCAAAAAAAAAAAAATTAAGAAAAAAGTTGTATTTCAGTGAGAGAAAAAAATATCCCTATGATTAATTTTCCCTGTTTTTTATTTATTTATTTTTGATTTTATTTGTTATAATTTAAAATAAATGCCATTTGCAAGTTGTGTTTCCAAAAGTCAATGTACAATTTTAAAAAGTGACTGCAAATGGAACATTATGTGTATGTGCAATTGAGATTACACATAGAAATCATGTCACGGTCATTCTCATGAAAACAGAAAAAAAAAATTTGAAAAAATGGAAAAATTTCTAACCTTTAAAAAAAATTCATTTTTAATATTCTAAAAAAATATACTTGTTGAAATTAAACGCATTCTTTTTTTCTCCCTTATTTTAACTTTTTCAACTCACGTGCGCCAATAACTGCGATAATTACCATAGCAGCACAACTCGAGATTTAGAATGAATTTTTGGTAGAATTATTAGTTGAATTTTTGATTGCTATGGTAACTGTCGAGTTTTGTTCTTTATTTTATTTTTTCATTTTAGAGTTTTTTTTATTATTATTATTTATTTTAGAGTTTTGTTCTTTTTTTTTTTTTTTTTTGAATTTTTTTTTTTTTTTTTGTTTCATTTTCGAGTTTTGTTCTTAATTTTTTTGTTTTGTTTTATTTTCGAATGTTTTCTAAATCTAAATCTGGATTTCCCAACGTTTGGGTCTTTAGAAAAAAGCCTTTCTCATCCAATAACGAACATTTCTCATCTACTTAAGTTATTTCACTCTTGTAATTGAAATGATTAATCAGCTTTCTTAATGTAATTCAATAACTTGACCTATTTTTTTAAAGGAGCATTTATTTTATTTGATTAGTTTCTTTTACACACTGGCCACTTAATGTATGAACTGCCCTTGTTGTATTATTATTTTTCAAGCACAAAATTAAAAGGCTGTGAATAAATGTGACTCATTCAGCGATCAATTTGCATAAGAGTCAGTTAAAATTTGCATATATTGAGCCTTGGAGTGTGATTTGTGTGAAATGTGAAAGAGGGGGAATTTACTTATTTCCTCTTGGGCTCTTTTATACAGGGATAAAAATTGAGAGGCATTTTGTTGTATACAGAATATGTGGTTAAGTTTATTCACTGACTTTTTCATAAATGTAATTCAATAGGCTCTCTTTTTATTATGCCAGTTTAAGGGCCTTGACATTAAAAATGTCCCTTGTGGTATTGATATAGTCACTGTGGTTGGTTGGGGTATTTTTTATATTTTTATTTTTGGGCTTGTTTGCCCCTCATGCCTTGAAAATGCCTTGTAAATGCTAAAATGTCAAAATGGCAGATGGTCCATATGATAAACTTTTACGCTCAATATGCAAATATAACACCTTTAAAAATATCCCTTTTGTCCAATCGGGGGTTTTTAGGTTTAGGGCCTATTTTAAGCATTTACAGTGCCAAATGTCAATAATGGACATTTTATTTTTTTCTACCCCAATTGTTAGTGATAAGATGGAAATAAGTGTACTTTTGCTTATCTAAATGGCCCACTGAGATTTTGTGGACAAATTTAGCAAGAAGGGGTTAAGTAGCATTTGAGATTTAGTGTGCGTGACACCCTGTATCGTATTGAAAATGCATGGAATATAAAGAATACAGGGTGTTATTTTGAAATGGTACTTATTCCCTTTTTGAACGTTAAATGCGAAATGTTGAATTAGGCTTACAAAGTTTAAAAATGAACATGTTTTTATGGCGGTTAGTAACAAATACAAATAAAAAGGCAATGTTTTATCAATGTTTTTCCAAAAAAAAAAAAAATTCTACACTGAACTGTATTTACACAATGGCAATCTCTGTTTGGAATGGAGCGCCCACTGGTGACGTGTATTAGCAGAGTAAATATTGGTTGGGGCTTTGTGGTTTTTCTTTTTGAGGGTTGGTTGGGTGGGTGGGGGTGTTCTGGTGGTTTCAAATGGTAGATGAAGAAGGGGAAGTGGAGTAGATTAAAAACAGTACAGAGATTCAAAAGTTAGCCGTTGTACAGGGTGATTTTCTAGTTTTGAACACTTTTTTTAAGTTAATAAAAAGAAACGGGAAAAAGCGCCATTTGAACTAATGCGTTTTAGTGTCGTTACTTTAATTTTTTCTGTAAAAACAAGAATTTTGGACTTAAAAAATAACCTAAATTAGCTTTTAAACATTTCTATTTTAGTATTTATACATTTCAGGGTGATTTTATAGTTTTGAGCACTTTTTTTGTAGTGAGTTTCTAAATTTTGAACAGTTTTATAAAAGAAACGGGAAAGATCGTCAACTGAGTTAATGTTATTTAGTCTCATTACTTAATTATCACTGTAAAACCACATGTTCCAACGTCGAAAACCACACCCCATTTAGTTTTTCTACATTTCCATTTTGCCATTTACACTGAACACTGTAATCGAAACCCTAAAATTTAGTTTATTTTTTTTTCATCATCAACAAAACTTCAAAGCTATTTTTTTCGCTCTCCATAAACTATATGAGTTGTTTGCAGCTGGGATTTTGATGCTTGCTTTTTTTAAGGCGTAAATGGGTATAGGGTTGGGTATGGGATGAGGGTATATGTGTAATAGCCTTTACTGTATGTCGTAAATTTAATTTTCAACATGTCATTGAATGCGTGACCAGCACAAACTATATCTGAAGTTTCCTTTTTCCCCTTCCTTTCTCCCATTTTTAAATACACATTTGCTTTATGTACATAATGTAATATTGATTGCTCTGACTTCTCATACACAGCTACAATTTAAATTTTATGGGGAGTTTTTTTTTTTTTTTTTTTGTTTCTCAAGTGGCAACAACAACTCATATTCAGCTGGGCTTGAAAATTTATTTGATGTACTGCACACTTTCTAAAAAGCATGTTTAAAATAATTAAAATATGTACAGTACATTCAAAATGGCGGAGGAGATTGTTTACAGTGAGAATTACTTGATGTTAAGTTATAGCAAAGCTGTAATTGGAAATAAATGTCTGAAAAATTAGTTTTCCATTGCCATTATTTTCCAGTCAAAACAAAATAATAAAAAAAGATTTGCAAAAGCTTTCATTTTTGCACGTGCATAAGAACATTTAGAAAGTTAGAACATCGATTTGTAATTTTTCTTTCATTTAGAACACTTTTGAGAAATTTATTTTGAAACATTTTCGAGAAATAAATTGTTAGAAAATTGTGTTGATAAATAATTTTTTAGAACATTTTTTTGATAAATAATTTTTTATAACATTTTTTTTGATAATTTTTTCAGAAGATTTTTTGGTAAATTAAATTTTGTTTAGAACATTTTTTGGTAATTTTTTGGTAAATTAAATTTTGTTTAGAACATATATTTTTTTTAAATATTTTGCTTAGAACATTTTATTTTATTAAAAATTTTGGTTAGAACATTTTCTTTTATTAAAAATTTTGGTTAGAACATTTCTTTTATTAAAAATTTTGTTTAGACCATTTCTTTTATTAAAAATTTTGTTTAGAACATTTCTTTTATTAAAAATTTTGTTTAGAACATTTCTTTTATTAAAAATTTTGTTTAGAACATTTTTTTTTATAAGCAGTTCTTTAAAACATTTTTAGAGAAATCATTTTTTAGAACAATTTTGATGACTTTTTAGAACATTATTTTTCTCCACTCAGCGTCACACACACCTTGTACATCTCCCATTGAAAATACATGGTATGTCTATACAGGGTGTTACAGTACTTGACCAACAACTTTTTGAATCTTTATGACGTCATTTATTGATATAAAAATACAGTACTTGTAACCAGAACTTGCAGGTTCTTCTTTCATGTAAACAAAGTGGTTGAAAAATATATAAACACGCGTTAGGGTTAAGTTGAGTGGCGTTGATTTAAATATGAAGTGGGTGACTGTTGATAGAAGGAGTGGGAGAGTCATAGGAGGGGGGTAGAAGGGTCAGAGGTTGGGATTGTAAGGTCATTTTCGCACTTGTAAATGTTAACCTTTATAACTAAGCGGGGTGTCTTATCGTATTTTATAGACTTTTATTTTTTTGTATGGAATTTTTATGATATCTTATTTTTTTTTTTTTTTGAGTACTTTTTTTTTAATAATAATAATAATAAAAGTTTTTTAAAAAATTTTTTTTAGAGGCTGAAATTGGGCCTGTAATTTTTTTTATTATTATTAAGTGTGACTCACCCTGTAATAATTACACTGTGTAATATCCTCTTCTTGTTGGTGAATTTTGAAGAATCCCTCAGGCTTTTTCTCATGGTTGGGGTGGTTTTCAGTCTTCAGTGTCTGGTTCTCATTTTTATTATTTTTTTTTTTTAACCTTTTTTTTTTTTTTTGGGTGAAATTTTTGAAACTCATATTGAAGCGAAGGGAGGAAGAATAAGAAATGACTAAAAGACTTGTGTATTTAGATCGTTAAATCCTTAATCTTTAAGCTTTTACTTCTCATAATATGGCACACACAATGTAAGTTAATAGTTGAAGAGTTATTATCTTGTCTGCTACTTTTTTTTTTTTAAATTTATTTTTTTTTTTTTTTGGTTAACAAAAATGGAAAATATTCCCAATAATTATTTTGTAATACAAGGTACCAAAAAGTGTTCATTAGTACAGTGGTAACAGTACAGGATATACCCCGGGTGATTTTTAAATTTTTAACACTGTTTTTGTTCATGTCAATAAAGAAACGGGGAAAAAAATCCATTAGAGCCAATACGAATTAGTCTCATTTCTTAATTATTTTGTTTTTATTAAAGATTTTGCTTAGAACTTTTTTTTTTTTAAAGTTTTGTTTAGAACATTTTTTCCTATTACAAATTTTGTTTAGAACATTTTGTTCTATTACAAGTTTTGTTTAGAACATTTTTTCCTATTACAAATTTTGTTTAGAACATTTTGTTCTATTACAAGTTTTGTTTAGAACATTTTTTTCTATTACAAATTTTGTTTGAACATTTTATTTTTATTAAAAATTTTGTTCAGAACATTTTTTTTATAAGTAATTCTTTCAAACATTTTTGAAAAACTATTTTTTAGAACAATTTTGATGACTTTTTCTTCATGCCAATAAAGAAACCTGGAAAAATCTCCATTAAAACCAATACGAATTAGTCTCATTACTTAATCTTGAAAAAAAAGTAACGAGACAAATCTCCATTCAAACTAATGCATTTTATTCCCGTTTCTTTATTGACATATAAAAACCAAGTGTTCCAACCTATAAAAGCACGCGTGGGTATGAAAGTAGGGTACTAAATTCATCATAATAAAATGTGTTCAAGAAATTAGGCGAATTATATTTGTAGCATGTTTTCGTAAAGGGGGTAGTGTGAGGGGTGGTTTGAGGGGGTAAGGGGAGGTCGTTAAGGTTAATAAGTTAATAAGAGAGGGGGTGTTTTTATGGTGAGAAGGTTGGTTGTGGGTGGTTGGGTGATTAAGGGATGGTGGAGAGATGGGAGGGGGGTAAGAGGAGGAGAAAAAAAAATAATTGCAGACCATTTTTATGTGCATATTACAGTCTATATAGTCTTAAAAGCACAAAGGTCTTTGTTGCTGGGCCAATTTATAGATGTTACACACCATTATAATAATAATAATAATAAAGTAGAGAGTTGAGAGAGACGGGCAACGAACCAAGATTGATGAGCAACTGAGATTAGGATTCAATTATTAGGGTTGAGTAAGATATAGGTGTATTTTTATATATCGATTGTTGTAAACATTTATTAATATAAAAACAAATTGGCAAATGTGCTATTACTTATTGTATTTTTATTAAAGCCACTAAAGGTCAAATTGTGTGACATTTGTGGCAAAAAAAAAAGCATTATTATATGACCAATATTAGATTACATGTGTTTTTTATATGTACATACACTCAATTAAATATGATTTACTATTTAGTGTGTGTGGGGGTGGTGGGTGGGTTGGGAGGGGGAAGGGAAGAGTTGGGGGTTAGTAGAAGGCACTGTTAGCTTGTTAAAATAGTTTTATTGCAGAATTTGAGACCAGAAATTATGTAATCACGTGAGAACATAATGCAAAGTGAACTGTGAAGAAGTAGTTGCATTTGGTTGCGATTAGCAAATTGTGTTTTTTTAATGGTATTACCGGTAGTCGTTTAGAACATTCGAATTGAAATGTTGAATTAGAAATTTTGATTGCATTTAATTTTAAAATAGAATGTTGATTTAATACGAAAATGTTAAAATGAAATATTTATTAAATTTGGAGTTTAGAATGTTTTATTAAATTTGGTGTGTAGAATGTTTCATTAAATTTGGTGTTTAGAATGTTTCATTAAATTTGGTGTTTAGAATGTTTATTAAATTTTGAGTTTAAAATGTTAATAAAATTTGGAGTTTAGAATGTTGATAAATTTGAGTTTAGAATGTTCATGATCTTTGAAAAAGTTAAATTAAATTTCTGGTTTAATTCGAACATTTAAAAAAATTTAAATCACAGTAGAATGTTGATTTAGAAAAATTCTAAGTTAGAACGTTAATTAAATTTCGTTCAATTTTAATAGTGGTGATTCAAAACTTGGAACACTTGAATTGAACATCTCTGATTTAAAAAAAAATACAAACATTCGAAACCACGATTGAATTGAATTTATTTTTGTTTTAGTGTCACCCTGTATCTAATGTAAATCGAATGGTATACAGAGTGCCACTGGCATTAACTCTTGTTGGAACTTGAAATTGACATTTATTTTTCCACTAAATCGCAATAATTTTAACAACCAAAAAAAAAAGCGCAAATCTTTTAAAGTTAAATCTTATAAACTTGTATTTATTTAGTGTTTAAACTTGTTTTACATTATTTGTTACGGTACATACACATACATACACAGTACATATGGGTAGACATTTGTTTGACTTATCTTTAAAAAAAAATCAAAAAAAATAAATAAATAAAAAAAAAATTTTTTTTTATTTTATTTTTTTTGGCTCAATGTAGTTGAATGTGTAAGGTGGGGGTAAAAGTGGGTGGTGTAGTGGTAGGGTGGTTGGGTGGGTGGAGGTGTAAAACACCTTTGAAATTGAATAACAAAGGCCATGTTTGCTCACTTTTAGATACGCTTTAGGCGCGCTTTTTTTCCCGCCTCTTATACAGTTCAAAAAAGAAAATTTTTGCTGTCAACAATTGCACACATTGAAATTCAATTGATAATAAGAAAGAAGTCTTTTTAAAGAATCAAAAGAAGAAGAAAAAAAATAGTTTAAATGTTTAAGATTCCTTTTTTTTGTTGTTGGTTAAATTGAAGGTTTAAAATGATTCTTAATAACAGTGTTTAAGAAAAAGATATAATTTTTAGTTGTTTAAAATGTTTATTATAATTTGAAGAAAATAATCTTATGAGGTTTTTTGATAAAAGATATTTTATTTTTTTTTAAGATTTTGAATTCTTAGAAAACTTCATACTGTGTTTTAGTTGCCCTTTTTCTCGTTTATTACAATAATAATTTTTTTTAAAGGATTGAAAGGCTTAACATGGATGTGTTAGTTGTTATCAACACATATACAATCATAGTTGCTTATGTCCAGGTGATTTTCTACGTTGGAACACTGTTTTTAGCTTTGTTGAAAAAGAAACGGGAAAAAACGCCATTGGAACTGATGAGAATTAGTCTCGTTTCTTTATTTTCTCTGCAAAACATTTTTTTTTAAACTTTTAATTTCTTAATCTAGAAAATCACCCGGTATACTGTATACTGTAAAATCTTCATATTATTTTTTGAAATAAAAGATTGTGCTGTGAATGTCTTGACAATTTATTGGACAATAAGTTTTTATTTTCATTTTTTAAATGAAAAGTGCGTTTTCCTGGAAATGCAAAGTCGTAAATTAATAACATAATCGTCAAGAAAATAAATTAAATAACAAAAAAGAAATTGTTTACGTTAATTTTTAATGAATATCAAAGAGTGCATTTCCGGTTGTTGAAATAGATAGACTTTCCTCACCCTTTTCTAGTTAATTTAGAACTATAAATATTGGGTAAATGACACAAAATTAGTAGATTAAAAATCATTCCAAAAATCAAAGATAATCGAACGTTAGAACAAAACTAATTGAATGTTAAAACAAAAATATTCGAAAGTTGAAAAAAAATATTCGAAAGTTGAAAAAAAATATTCGAAACTTGAAAAAAAATATTTAAAAGTAAAATATTAGAACGTTGAAATTATAATATTCGAACAGTAAAATAAAAATATTCCAAAGTGGATACAAAAATATTCGAACATTAACATAAATATTCGAATGTTGAAAACAAAACTATTATAACGTTGAAACAAAAATATTCAAACGTTGAAATTAAAATTTTCGAACGTTGAAATAAAAATATTACAAACTTTGAAATAAATTCATTGTGTTAAAGTTAAAAACATTCCAATTTTTCAGTGTTTTACAGAATGTTTTTCTTCCATACTTTTTTTTTATTTTATTAAAATTGTTAAAATTGTTCTAAAGTGCGAAATAGATAATGTAATAAATAATTTGGTGTGGACTATTTTGTTTTGAAATGTAAGTCAGCAAATTACTTAAAAGTAAATCTTGTTAACAGTGTTTACGTTTTTAGAAGAAGAAGTAGTGTATGTTTTTTTTTTTTTTTTTAATTTATTTTTTAACAAGTGTGACACGACGTTATTTAGACAAACTTTTTATTTATTTATATACATATTTATTTTTTAGAAATAAGAAAAAAAAACATCAGAATATTATTTTAGGCATCATAATAATTTAGTTTGTATGTGAAGCTTTTAAAAACCAACTAAAAACTTTTGAAATACTTTAAAAACTAAGCAATTTCTACTTTTGGAAACTTAAATAAATAAATCCTCCTTCCCTTTTTTTTTGCTACATTTCCCTCTGCAAAACAAAATAAAAAAATAAATAAAATAAAAATCTAAAAATCCTTTTTTATTTTTTAAATAATTTTAATGTTTCTTAGAAAATTTGTTAGTTATGGCATTTTTAAAGTGTCATGTCGTCTTAATGACATTATTCTTAAAATAAATAAATAAAAAAAAAAGTTGGCCACAAAATTTATTTTTATTTTTTAGCATTACATTACTTTGTCCACTATTTTCTTCCAAAACAAAACAAAATTTTACATCTCTGAGTAATTCAATACAAACTAACAGGTTATTTGTAGATTTCTGTAATGTTTTTACCGACTCCCAAAATTGAGCTCGCGTTACCAAAACCGGGACGCATATAACCTATAGATAAAAGGGTCGCTAAGAGTCAAACTTTGAGAAACGTTAATTTATAGTAGGACGTCGGTAAAATCTTCAAAACTAAACATAAAAAGCCAGTTATACAGAATTTTGTCATTTAAATGATTGAATTTTGCAGTAAGAATGACAAAAATAAATGTAAAAAAAAAAAGTTTCCATGTTTAAGAGTTTTTTATTTTTTTTTTTGTTTTTTTGGGGAAAAAAGTGGGTAAATTTATCTAAAAAAGCAATTGTCGGTAAAGTATCGTGTTTCTCTATTTACGACCCAACTTTTTGAAGAGGGTTATGAGTGGGTGGGTTGGGGGAGGTGAAGAAAAGACAGGGAAGACTAATGTTGTAAGTAGGATTTCTACACAAAGATTAAACAGCTGCGCTCTAAAATTTTAAAAGTTTTTGGCTTTTTGGTTGTTGCGATTTATAACCAAGCGATGCAATGGCTGTTCCTCTACGTAGACGACACCACAGTACTTTTTGAAAACTATTATTTTACTTGACAAATGATCTCAATTGTCTTAATTAATTTGATCAGGTTTTTAGTCGACGGAAAAAACGATGCCAGACAAATTATTTTTTTTTCTTTTTCCTTATGGAGGCCTCTCTGACTTTCTGTCCCTCTGATTCAACATCCTCCCACTCTTCTAACTTACTTTCCCTTGTCTCCCCTTTCCCCCCCTTCCTACAATTCAATGTACAAACACATTTAAAGACGATTTGTAGCGCCATCTGAAGATATTTCAATCACTTTAAGACTAAATAATAACATTAAATGGCTCCAAAAACACTAAACAACAGCAGAAAATAATTAAACTTGAAATAGGAAATAGAGAAGAGTCAAGTCAGACAGGTCAGACAGTTGCAGCATTGGCATACATACAGAAAAATTAAATTGTTCTATTGGGAATACATGTACTGTATTAATCTTTTTTTTTTTAAAAAAATTGTAAAAAAAGAATAATAATGTTTTGAAAAGTTTTTGTTTGGAAGTTTCTATTTGAAAATGTTATATTGGAACGTTTTTATAATCGAACGTTTTTTTATTTAGGAAATTTTTTATTCGAACATTTTTTTTTTGGAATTTTTCTATTCGAACATTTTTTTTTTTTGGAATTTTTCTATTAGAACATTTTTTTTTTAGAATTTTTTATTTGAAATTTTTTTTTTCGTTTTTTTGGAAATTTTCTATTCGAACGTTTTTTTTTTTTTTGGAAAAAATTTATATTAGAACTTGTTTTTGTGAGAATTTATTATTCGAACGTTTTTCTTTTAGAAAATTTCTTTTCTATTTTTAAAATTTTTTTTTTTTTTTTTTTGTATATGTTCTGTTAGAACGTTTTTTTTGTAAAAAGTTTCTGTTAGAACGTTTTTTTTTGTAAAAAGTTTCTGTTTTTGCTTTTGGAAATTTTCTTTTCGAACTTTTGTTTGAAATTTTTACACTGTTCTATTACGATAATTATCAATTAAATCTTAGAAAAACAATTCCTAAATTTTTTTTTAATTCTAAAACTGTAAAAGGACAGTAAATGTTTTTGTAGTTTACAAAATAAACTTAGTGAATTTTTTTTGTTGTTTTTGCTTAATTTTTTTATTATTCTTCTAAGCATACAGTAAGATCGTGACTTTTACCCTTCCGAAAAGACTTGTTACTGGAATTAGTGATGTTATTTTTAGTATTTACTTTTCTTTTATAACTTCAATACACCTACATATGTTTTAAGTGTACAGGTTTTTAGGTTTTTTTAATTTTATTTTATTTTGTAAGTTGTACAGTATATTTTTGTATATTATGTGTCGTCAAGCAACTAGCAATTTTTTTTAAAATTATTTTTATTTTCCAAAACTAATTTTAAATTTGAAACATCTAATTTGGCAAAAACTACATTCTACATTGCGACTACAAATTAAAAATTATACATGAAAAAAAATCTATTTATTTCATTAAAAATAAACTAATAATGAAAAGTATAATCTTTGCTGTCCCAAACGTTGACGACCCATTACAAATTTAAATTTAAAAATTGTCATTTAGAACAACTGCATTCTAAAAACTCAAATTAAAACTAAAGAATAAAAAAATGTGTTTTAAGTAAAAAAAAATTAGTTGTCATAGTTACCAGCGCACGTGATAATTTATTTTAAATGTTTGCAATCGTTCTAAATCTTTAAAACTGGAATTAAATAAATAAATAATAATAATTAAAAAGAACATTTAAGCACGTGAGTTTTGTAGTTGCTATAGAAATTACATTAGAATTTTTTTTTGTTTCTTTTTGTTTGCAGTGTTAATTAAATTTAGAACTTTAATTGCAAGAATAAACAATTAAATTATTATTTTTTTTATAATTTTTTTTTGTTCTATTAGTAATTACACACGTAATTGTACATTTAATTTAGAGCAAATTGTAATTGAATGATGTGTGATATGTAATGAAGTGGTTTTGTAGGTGGTTGAGGGTGGTTGGGTGAATGGAGGGGTTTAATGACGTAATAACATTTGCTTCCTCTTATTTTAATTTCTTTTTTATTACACTTTTATTTCCCTCCACCCACTGAAACCTCCCCTCATTACATAATAACATCTCTTTATCTTTTTCACTTCTTCTCACACATCTTTTTTTTTCTTCTTCTTCATCATCTAATTAAGTAAAACATTTTCTTAATTATATGAATGTATCTCTCGTACACTTTGTTGTCATGTGATATTTACGTGACGTCACATTACAAAAACTCCCCCCCCCCCCAAAAAAAAAAAATTAAATCATCTTGAGTGTTTTAAATTGCTTAGAAGAAGAAAGCACTTTTCAACAGTGTTTTTAATATGTGTCTTAAATTTTTTTTTTTTGCATAGGAAAATGTACAGGGTGTGTGAGTTTGTGTGTTTTAAGATGTTTAAGTGCAAATGAATGACGTAACGTTGCGGAAGTGTTACGAAATTTGAAGCAAAAGTTAATAATAGCTTGTTTGTGAATTCTAAGGGATCAGAAGGATGGGATGCGATGGGATTGGGGGTTTTTTTTAAGAGCCAAAAACTGAAAATAAACAATAAATTAAAAAAGCTTAAATTTTTGAAAGCATAATTTTTTGACTTGTCATAATATTGTGTGTCA
This sequence comes from Helicorthomorpha holstii, assembly GCA_013389785.1. Taxonomy (NCBI): domain Eukaryota; kingdom Metazoa; phylum Arthropoda; class Diplopoda; order Polydesmida; family Paradoxosomatidae; genus Helicorthomorpha; species Helicorthomorpha holstii. The sequence goes on from JAAFCF010007036.1 coordinate 125,143, forward strand.
TTATATCAAGTAACGTTTACTGTTGATGACGTCATTAGAGTACAAAAAGAAACATTCTGTGTTTGTGGTTTCCACCTCTTTTGACTTTTTAGCATGGTCGTTTACCTTGTGATTATCAATCAGTCAATTGATCATTTTGAAGAATTTGTTTTTTGTTGTTGAAAATTTACAACTGTCATTTTTTTTGAATTTTAATTTGGTTTTAGTTAACTTATTATTTTTTCAATGGTTTAGAATGTTATTTACATGATAGTATTCTTTTTTTTTTTTTTTTGTTGGATGGAATTAGATGGTGGTTTTTGTGAAGTAATTGGCACGTGCATAGAAAATGTGTGAATAAAAGTATAAAGTTACTTTTAAGTTTTCAAATTAGAATGTTTAATTTGTTGGTTAGAACATTTATTGCAATACAAATTTTACATTTAATTTTTAAAATAAAACATCAAATACAAAAAAAAATTATAGAACATTTTTTTAAAACTAAAGAATAGATTAAAAAATTTGTAAAACATTTTTTTTAAAAATAAAACTTAACTGTAATAATTTTTAGAACATTTTTTTAGAATTTAATACCAGTAAGAACAAAAATCTATATTAAAATTAAAATTTATTTTACAAATATACATTTAATTATTGGGTGTTTTTTTTGACATAAAAATTATATTTATTTATTTATTACTATTATTTTTTTTAAGAAAAAAAAGGCTGTAAATTGCCGCTTTTGAGTAAAGTAAATGTAATAAGCTTATGTATGCCAAACTTTAAAAGTTGTTTTTGTATTTAGGTAACCTCATTTAGTGTAAAGGTGCGATATGAGTTCAGTTTACAGAAAAAAATTAACCAAGAAATAAAATAAAAATTAAATAAAAAAATAAATAAAAAAAAATGCAAGTTTTTAACTTTTTTTAAGTGCCCGTATGAGAAACCTTAATGAGCCATACAAAATATCTTAACAGTAAAACTTTCTATGAATAACATCATAGCTTCAATTACTACGTCATATTAATTCTAATTTATTCGTAAACACCTGGTGTAAAAGTGTCAAACTAACATAAGAACTATATTTATCACCTTTTTTTTTCTTTTTCTTTCTTTCTGAATGAATAGTCAATTAAAAATGGGGCCAAACATGTCATTTGTGCATTTTTAAAATAACTTTTTTATTACAATTTGTTGCATCTCAAGGTGCTTTTTCTTAATTTTCTAAAGAAGAAAAAGAAAACAAAATGTCTTATGTAACTTTACTGTTTAAAGAAAGATAAAAAAAAAACTAATCTACATTAATTTGTAAGTGGGAATAACATAATCTTTATGAAATTATGATTTGAGCTTTTTCCAAGGGTAAATTTGAGGTTTTTAACTGGAAAAAGGGGTTAAGTGACATTTTGGAAATTGAAGCGAGTGACACCCTGTATCCCATTGAAAATACATGCGTACAGGGTGTCATGTGGATTAAATGTCAAATGTCACTTATACTCTTTTTAATGTTTTTTAATTGACCAATTGCAATTTAATCTTGTTTTTATTTATTTTTTGCCAACCCACACACACAATAAAAGTATTGAGAAATAAAAAAAAAAAGTCTGGTAATATATTTCCCCCGCATTTTAACATTGTGTTTTGCCATGTTGCTATTGTATTAACTTTGGATGTACTTTTGTGTGTATTTAGTCTTAAGAGATCATGACGAAGACAATTTTTAGCGCTTTTATCAAAAACAGGTCTTTTAAGTTGTTGGAATGTAACCTTGATGGTTTTGTATTTTTATTTGCTTTTTTTTTCTGTTCTTTTTTCTCTGGTGTGCTTTTTGGCCTATATGGCTTTTTGCTTGAGCCACACATACATACTGTAAGTTTTAGAATGAATCATTTATCATTTTGGAATGTTTTTTGGAAGTTTGAGGTTTGGAATGTTTTGGAAATTTAAAGTCTAGAGCTTTAATTTTGTAATTCATAATTTTTTTCTTGCAATTCGAATGATTTTTTTTCTTGCAATTCGAAGGTTTTTTTTCTTCTTGCAATTCGAATAGTT
>JAAFCF010007040.1:0-61080 GCA_013389785.1 Helicorthomorpha holstii
AGATGGAAAGTTAGCTAAAATAGATGGAAAGTTAGCTAAAATAGATGAAAAGTTAGCTAAAATAGATGAAAATGTAGTTAAAATAGATAGAAGTTTAGCTAAAATAGATGGAAATTTAGCTAAAATAGATGGACATTTTGCTAAATCGGGTCTACATTTTGCTAAACTACAGTACATGCGAGTGTTGTTAAATTGGATGAACATTTTACTAAAATTACTGAAAATATCTAACGTAATTAATGTTGATGAACGATCTGAACCATTTTGCTTCTGATTGAATGAATAAGTTTACGGAAGTGTTGCCAAAGTTTTTTTTGATTATATTTGGGTTTTGCTTCATTGCTGGTTGGCAACTAACTTACTGTACTCTGGTTGTGATGAAAAATCAATGCTGTGTGTATGTTTGAACGTGTTTTCGACTTGACATTGGTCGGTTGTTGTTTAAAAGTTTGTCAAATTGCAATTTAAGCGAGAGAGACTTTGCTTTTTCAACAATAGCATTTTTCAGTATGCTGCTCTGATTTTCTAACCATCAAAAATATCATCACTCTGGATTGCTTTTTGGAGAGTTGAAAGTTTTGTTGTTGACGTCGCACAATGTATAATACACTATAGTATTTTTGTGGCATTTAACACGACTGTCGCCATTGTCACTCGCAAACAACCAAAAATTTGAAGGCGGAATTGCAAACACACACACAGTTTTGGCAATTGTTCAATTATTTATTTTATTATGATTTTCTTCTCTCTTTTCAAGTGTCTGGTGATTTGAGAGTTAGATATAGAGAGATGCAAAGTTGTTGTAATCGGTTGTAGAAATTAATATAAGTGAAAATTTTCGTAATGTGGCGTTGAATTTTCATCTCTTTTAATAAATACTACCAGAAGTGATGCGATCGTGTTTTCTTTCTCATCATGACATGTGGCATTGAGTTTATTCAAATTACGATTTGCACTTTCTGCTGAAAATGCAGATTTTTGAAATCTTTTAAGGAAAAAATAAAAGAAAGCTTTAATCCTATTTTCTTCACTACGTAATTTATTTAGTGTGAGTTTGTAAAATCAAAATATAGAAATTTATCGGAGATATTTTAGTAAGCTCATCATGAGATGGATCTTTTTACACTTTTAAAGCTATTAATATAAAACTTTGAATTAATTCTGAGAATTTCTCAAAATACAATACAGAATAGCAATTTGGTTTTTAAGGAAAGAAAAAGATGGTCAAACGAAGCGCGGAAAAAATCGAAATCTTACGGCTAAGATGCCATCAAACGCGGCATATTATTTGAAGACGTAGCTTATGATCATCCTGGTTTTTAGTTAGTTTTAGGTCATTTCTATTGTAGATTAGAAAACCTGTTTGTCGGTTTAATTTTTCATGATTTGTTGGTTTAACTAAAATGTACTTATTACATAAGTAGGGTAAAGCTAACCACGGAGAAGGCAAAATCATGCGGTAAAATTGCAATCGTTCACGGCAGAAATTGTGATTTTGATATTAATTTTTTTGTTAAAGTTTTGCTATTTTTATAAGCGATTTATTGATTGTATTTAACATTTAAATGATATTAGGCTATATCCTGTACTTTTTTAACGCCATTATTGGAAAAAAGGAGAAACTATTACTGTAATTTTACATTTTGACTTATTTTTGTTTATCTTTGCGTTTGTTTGGTTCGCTTTTGAACGTCTTTGGGTTGAAAATTTGAAATCAGTGTGTTGCACAACATTAAAAAAATGTATGTGGAGGGAGTGGGAGGGAAATAAGGCTTCTTTTGTTATGTTAAAGTAAAATGTGAAGAAAAGCCAAACACAATCGATCATAACTAAGCGAACACTCCCCTTCAATCCATCCATTGAAAAATGAGAGCAAAAAATAAATAATAAAATTGAGGTGAGTAGAGCCGCCTCTTCAATCATTAAATCTCAATGGGATTCAAATTTAAAATCTAAGAATTGAAGTAAAATGTATCAAATGTTTGTATAGGAAAAACTATAATCCCAAATCGCTGGCAAACATTGTAGGAAAAAAAGTTGCTAGTCGGCAAACAGATATGGGCTACCTAAAAAAGATATCCACAATGAATGGTAGGGGAGGGAAAGGTTGGAATTTAGGATCCAGCTTTTGTAAATTTAAATTATCCGGAACAATAACAAGTTGTTGTTAAGGGATAAAAAGGAAATCGGAAGTCAGCAGGATGATAAAAGAAAGATGCACATATGAGAGATGCACATATGAGAGATGCACAATCAAGAAAAAAATATTTGAAAAAAAAGTTTTTGCTTTTTCTCCCAAATTGGAAATCTACCAAAGCACAGTTCTATCAATTTTCAATCCAAAAAGAATTTTTATCAGATAAAAAACGGTAAAAAAAGAAAAAATGCTGAGTTACCAAGAAAATGCTAACAAATAAGCACAGCTACGAACTTACTAAGAAGAAAATAAATATATACACATACACCAACGTGTTTTACATAAATAAAAAAATACTCTGAAAAGAATGATGTATCTGAAAACTATTTATATTTAAATTATCGGCGCATTTTTCTTCAGATAAAACACATAGACGTTGTTTAAATTTCATAATAAAAAAAACTTTTTACGATAAAAACGTACACACAAAAGATTTCAGTAAATATGAAGAAAAAAAAACTGTATTTTTCTAAATAAATTTCGTTTATTTTCAACCACTTTATTTTGAGATTGAAAATTGAATAATGTTTATAAAAGTATTTGTGCTTTTGAAATGAATGAGTTCATAATCAGTAGTTAGCTTAATGATGTCTTCCCAGTAAAATAAACTCAGTGCTGATTAAACGTTATTAACTGCTGATGCTGGAATTGAAAATCTTTCTTCACTGCATCAAAAGCTGAGAAAAGTATCATCAAAGCACTGATTTTTCTATCCAGCACATTTCTTTTTAAGTGAAAGAATTTCTTTAAAAGAGATTTAACGCAATGTCAAATGTTGTAAATATATATAAAAAAATGTTTTCTCTTTAAGTGTGGCAATTTTCGCTCTCTTTAGTGCATCAATTAATTGCTTTTAATTATAGAGAAAGACGTTTAGTGCCTTTGCTGTTTACAGGGTGTGTGTTTTACTAGTTTTTCTCGAAAACAGTTAGAGATGAAGAGTTATTTTGAATATGAATTTTGTGTTTAATGAATAGATACATACAATGGTTAAACGTAAATTTAGGTAAATTTAATGAATTTTTAAAAAAAGTGCAAAATACTTGCTGTCCCTTTGCATATGTGCGTTTGCTGGGGTAACTTTCAATGGAAAATTTACATTTTTAAAAATTATGCAAATTAACGTTTATAAATTGCTCAATTGTATGCGATGTGTAATTGTTTTTTACGTTTTCTATCTTAGTATATTTTTCACAAAGCTTTCAAATCGTTCACGTCGCAAAACTATTTTTCGCATTAAGAAATAAAACAAAATACAGAGAAATAATAATTTGGGAATAAAAAAACCAATTCACCTATAACTACAAAAGTGCATCAATCACATTAACGCAAAAATACGAAGAGTAATGAAGAGAAAAGAAAATAATTAATAAAAATATGATTGATGATGATAGGCAGAGCACAAAAGAGAGAAAAATAGATTGAGAGAAAATTTTGCTGATTGAAAATTTTCTCTTTCTATCTCGATCGGCAGTGGAAAAGTGCGGAGGCAGAAAACGTCTCTTCCGTAATGACAACGATTTTTCAAAGTAAAACGTGCGTAAACAATAACCCAAATTTGCGCTGCTGGGAAGTTTGAGTTTCAAATGAGCACGCGTGCCCTCCGGTTGAGAACCGAGAAGAATTATGAAAAAACTGCTATAAAGAACTTCTTAAAATGTTGCTTTGGACTAGTAAATTAAAAAATAATAGTCACTGCCACCCCCTCATTCCCCCACAACAGAGTTATTATGAAAATGCTTCCCTTTTATTTCCATAACCAACTAAAGCGATTTTTTATATCGTATTTTATTTTTTACCCGTCTACTTAAAAGAAACATTTGTACATTAAACCGGGTGATTTTATAATTAGGAACACTTTTTGGAGCTCTAAACCGTCATTGGGATTTATAATATTTAGTCTCGTCTCTCTAAAAGCATCATTCTGCTTTGGTATGAAAACAAAGCGAGAAATGTCTCTATTGTAACTGATGAAATTTCGTCTCGTTACTTTTTTGTCACTGTAAAAACAGTGTTTTAATTCATAAGATCACCCGGTATTCAGTAAGTTTACTCTGCATAATACACAATAGTTTGTATACATGTACATACGATGCATATAGTCGTAATTTTGGCACGAAATCTCATTAATTTTTGTATGTGTGTGTGTCTTTTGTTCATTTTTCTCTCGTTTTTTTATTATACTTTTATTCTTTCGACGCAATTACTGTACTTTAGTTATTATTATTATATAATAAAGTAGCAGGGGTAGAGTTGGGTAGGGGTAGGGGGGAAATCTAAAACGGACCCAGTTAAAATCTTTTTTTTTTTTGTAGGATGGAGTGGGAGAGAAATGTACGTGCCTTATCGGTAAATGTAATCTTGATCACGTTATCACTCCATATTAGGATTATAAATAACGAATCTACTTTTATATACAAAAATGGCTATTATTTTTCTTCTTATAAAAAACTTTAGCCCGAAATTAAGCGACGTCGTTAAGAATTTAAGTTGAAATGAAAGTCAAATATTAATTTGGCTGTGCAAACAACTTTTGAGTGTCAATCAAAATGTTTAATTTGGCTGTAAACAACTTGTAAAGTGAAGTTGAAATTGCTAATTAAAAATTAATGATAAAAAGTGTTTTTTTTTTTCAAGGCACCACTTCATAATGTTTTATCCACTTCCGGTTCTTTACAACACTTTTTTAAAAGAATCTATATTTTTTGATTGGTATGAAATAATGGACAATTTAGATGTCCAATTGATTGCTACTCCGCCCTTGCTTTTAAGATGAAATTAGGTGATAAAATATTTTTTTTTAGATATTTATCAGACAGGAAGTACCAGTTGATTGTCTAAATTGGAACTTGTTTTCTCATTGGGACGAATAGCAATTGGAACTGATGAGACTTAGTCTCGTTTATTTATTGGCACTGAAAATAAGTGTTTCAATTAAGAAAATCACCCTGTGTATTACCGGTTCAAATGGAGGGAATTTATAGATAAAAAAAATCAATGTTAACAGAGAATAAATAATTGATCATTTCTGTACTTTGTGGTAATGGTTTGTGTTTTGTTTCTAATTTAGCTAATTTTAGTAAAGGGGAAATGTTGATTGATAGGTGATTGACTACCCACTGCTTTTCTAAATGGAGCTAATTTGCTATAGGATTTTTCCACTGCTTTTTGTGCTTGTTTTCTGTGTTAAATGCCCTTTTGTTAGTTACTACTGTACCGGTATATCCTCCAGAAATAGTAAATTAAGCTCAGTTGGTGCCGCTGGTTAATAACATTTAATCAGTACTACCTAATGATTTTACTTTAACTTGTAATCAATATGTGGGAGGATTTCTTACTACAGTTTTTGCATTGTTTGCAATTTTTTTATTATTATTTTTGCAGTTTTCGGATAAGAAAAGATGTTTTTTATTCTAGGAATCGATAATTTTGTAATTATTTTTTAAAGTGACTTATTGATTATGCTTTCGTGGATTATCTGTGTTGAAACAGCACAGCCCTGTCTGATATTAAATTCGTCGAGTGACAAATGTGGTGCCATTAAAAGTTGTTGAACTTTTTTCATTTTGCTTAATAACTTGTAATTGGGCGTCCAAATTGAAGTGCTTAATTCGTGTAGGTTAGTTTAATCATTAGATTTATTCAAGTTATCATGAAGTCTATTTTGAATTTCATAATTAATTACTGAAACTATTTTTTTGTTATTTAGTTATAAAACAAACTTAGCCATTACAAACTATCTTACATTTTGTGTTTTAAACATCGAATACAATGGCTGAACTCTTACTTGCAATGTCTAAAATATCAAATGTAGTGTGTAAAATCTTAAATGCAAAACCAGTATCCCCATACTCGATGTAAGGCCAAAAATGACGACGTTTATGGAGCGTAATTTATTGAAAATGCGCATTAGAAATATTGTGCATCGTTTCCTATTGACGCTGCTATCACTTATGACGTGGCTTTGAATATAGCCATTAAATGAAAATATTTGGTAGTCATAGCTAAGCACTTTTTTGACCAAATTTGGCGTTTTTGACTTCAAAATAATAACTTAACTGAATGTTAGTTGCTTGGCATTTCTTCTAGTGTACATTTAAGTATACATAGCTTAAGAATATCCTTCTTTTTTGGTGGTGGAATTGTAGATTTATTTTTTTTATAAATGCTTAAAGTCCTTTTTTAAAAATATCAAGTTATTTATTTCATAATATAATAAATACAGTAGTTGATTCTACTTGGGTCTTAAGAAATGGCATTTCTTGTATGTCTCTGTTGTGTACAGTACCGTACTGTACAGTATATCCTATGTGTATGTGGACTTGTATTCGCTTGGTTAGCTTCAATTACATTTACTTCAAGATCGTTCTTGCACTTAATGATGATGGCAGTCTTATTTTTTGAAAATTAAACGAAGGAAAGACACATAGACATAGGAGAAAAACGGAGGATGGGGGATTATTCAGCCAACAAACGATAGAGTGCAGTGGTGAGGAGGAAGAGGGTGGAGAGAATGGGATTGAGGGGGGTGGATAAGGGGGATATGACTTTTTTGTCTTCTCTTGCAACCAATTTGTGAGTGAAGAATAGACGATGAGATGGACCTTTTATTTAAGTGAAATGACCTTTTTCTTAAGCGTTTTACCTGCCTATTCTCTATCTCTTATGTATCTGTTTTTCAAATACGGAGATGTTAGGGATGGGGAGACTGGAGAAAAAGGATATTTATATATAAGAAAGAGAAAGATCTTTTTTTTATTCATGTAGCAGACGAAAAGTAGGAAATGGCCGCCGAACGCCATTTATTCTCTTTAATAAAAGTTAAGCCTACCACTAATGGCGCTTTCGTAGATTAAAGCAAAAGGCTGGCTTTTTTCTTTTACTCAAGATGGATAACGAAGAAAAAAAAAAGAAATTGAATGGAAAAAGCAAAAAAATAGGATTCTCGTTTACTCATTTAACGCAAATGGCCGTTTGGTTACATTGCTAAAATATTTGTCTAGATTTCTGCTTAATTAGACACGGGATAAGTATAAAAAGACTGTCTATAACTTTTATACAGCCGACTATAATTTTGTCGTAATGACCCGCAACCTTTAGTACAGTATTTTTTTAATCACTGTAAAATACTAATTTTTAATGAAGATTTTCAGTGAAACTTTTTTGTTTTCATTAAAATAACAATGTGATTGCTGCTTTAGTAAAACGTTATTGTAAATTGAGAATTATAATTGATTGGCTTATACTTTTCTTCGCTTTATGATTACAAAAATAATAAGAAAAATGCCAACTACACTTAGTTCGTGGGTGTGGACGTTTGTAGAGTAAATTGGGTGAGTTTGTGGGTGATGGGAAGGGCTGTACAGTAGATTGGTGAAAAGAGACGTAAATAATCGAGCTTTGGCTAAGAGCAGTTAGGCTTACACAGTGAATGAGGGTGTATAACAAGGTTAGCTGGCAATAATTAATGTGTAACGGTCGGTAGGATGTGAAAAGGAGTCCAACACAAAGTTGAGGGGGTTAATGTGAGATGCTAAGGTGGGGGATAAAATTCTTAAATAGAGAACGATTCCTAAGATGTACAGTAAGTGTATACACAATGTACCACCTAGCTGTATAACCTCATTAGTTGGATTCTAGAAGCGGAAAAGTTAGATGAACTCATCCTGTCAGTGGATCAAAGTGGTTTGTGAAAAGAAAGTAGCAAAAGAAAGAAAGAAAGAAAACAAATGAAGCACAAAAATACCACTGGTTTTACTAGGTGTATATATCTTGTACTGTACTGAATGTCTGTCTGCAACATAGAAATTTTCAATCTTTTTGCTAACATCATCGAAAGAAAAAGAAACTTAAGGGAAAACACGGTCTTGTTTTCTTTTCTTTTCCACTCAAATTTTAATTGACATTTACTATGATATACAATCCTCAACTTACACTGTTCGTATGCCGGTTGATTTGATAAATTAGTACAGTTTTATGTATGGTAAGAAACAAATGGGACAAATCATCAGGAGAAACAGTGCTCAAACTTGCTTAAAGTTTAGTACCATATCTTTACACACAATCCCATTCTTTTCCATTATGTCAAAAGTTATTAATCGTTTGTGTATAGTTTTTTCTTGTGATTGGATAATGTCAAATTTGCTGTTGACGATAATGACGCTGTACTATATTTACACGCTCTCTGTGGCTGAATCTAATTGCACAATCTCCTTCATCAATATTTTTAATGAGAACTGTGTTTTTTATCTCTTGTTTTTTCGTTTTTTTTTTTTTTTTTTTTTTGGGTGCTAACTACAAATAATAACAATGACTGAAGAAGAAAAGTTTTGTTTTGCTGATTGTTCTGCTTTAACGCCATCTGGCGTCATATGATAAATGGATTCGACGTCTTCAAGTAAAGCTCCTCATCTTCTATATATACATTTCTCCTATTCCCTAATCTGTACACATCTGTATTGGAATATTTTTTATATATTTTTTTTTGTTTGTTTGTTATGAGTTTTGTAGTAAAGAGAAAGATAATATTTAGGGAGAAGCTTGCGTTTCCGTAAACATTTTAACAAGCAGACGGCTTGATTAACGCCAAAAGAGAATTTGTATTATTTTTTTCTTTAAAAGGGGTGGAGGAAGGAAAAAGTAGGGATAGGGATAAAAAATGACAAAAATCTCAGTCGTTACCGTCATTTTTTATGCCCTACTCCAAAATATCCTAAAAACAATCCTCCCTCCTGTATTATATTCCATCGTTTTCTCTATATCCGTTGCCATTTTCCCCCATCATTCTGTATTACAAAGAAGAAAGCGATTATGGATCAGTTCCAATTTTTTTTTTTTTTTTTTTTTTGTTTTTTGGTTTGGATTTAAAAATTTTATAATTCTCATTCGTTACCGTCATTTTTTTTTTTTTTTTTTTTTTTTTTTTTTTTTTTTTTTTTTTTCGGCCATTATTATCATTCTATTCTCTTTAATCCGTTGCCATTTTCCCCCATCATTCTGTATTACAAAGAAGAAAGCGATTATGGATCAGTTCCAATTTTTTTTTTTGGTTGTTGGTTATCAATTTGGCCCTTTTCTATTGATAGTGAAACACAGGAATTGGCGACATACACACAGGCTGGATTTATGGTCGGCCATTAAAATTATGCGACAAATGTTTTTATCATGTATTTGCACGTGTTTTCTACAGGGTGGTCATAAGATATTTGTTCGTTCTGTATGTTCATACTAGAAATAAAGAAAAGAGAAAAATGTCTATGGTTTGCAATGCAATGTATACACTTTTGTTTGCTTGTAATTGTTGCAGTAAAGAAACGAGACAAATATCAATTGCAAGCAATGCAATTTATTCCCGTTTCTTTATTGACAATTTTTTCAATAATTATTTGTCATGGAAATTATAAGTTTATCTTTGTTTCTTTATTGTGAACATGTTATTTCGTGATTACTCTGTACTTAACTTTTATTGGGGTTCCCAACCTTCACGTTTCGCTTTCCTTTTCTCGTCTTTATTTTTATTTGAAAGGGAATTACGGTTTTTTAAGATTTGCTTTCCTTTTCAAATCCCTTATATCCGGTGGAATATTTTTACTATTTGTGAGCATTTTCTCTGATTATCACACTACTTGCAATGACGAAAAGTAATAATGGCATTGTCGGCTCTCTTTTTTTGTTTGCAAGTGGCCGTTGTTGGTTGACGTCACTGGCGTATTTGTATTTAGATGTCGTTTCAAATGCGATTATATTCCACTTATTAATGGACGTCGCATCCAATCTATTTCTTTGTGTATTATTCTCTAAGACTTGGAACTGAGATGCATTATAGTGTAGTGTATGTACCTTCAGGGGTACGTAATCGGAAATAAGGGAGAGGGATAAGGGGAAGTTACATCGCTGGAGAATATTCCTTTAACACAAATTTTGACTACGGAAATAATAGCGGTGTTAGTTTTACTGTTTTCTTTTTGCCTTGCTAAGCAAAGATTTACACTTTTCACAAGTTTATTGCAACTTCCTGCGGGCAATTTCATCTAATTAGTCAATTATCAAACGAAAAAGAGTTAGAAATTAACTGCACTTGCCATTACAGCAATTGTCACTCAATAAAATGTGTCGGAATCTGTAATAAATTTAGTGAAAATAATAACTTTTTATCATTTTGTTAAGAAAATAAGCAAAGAAATTCAAGGCAAAAAAGAAACGGGAAAATTCGCATTGCAATTGTTCATATTTAGTCTCGTTTTTTACTGTCACTTTTTAATGGCAATAAAGAAACGATACAAATTGTCATTAGGGACAAATCTCCATTGAAACTATTAATATTTCGTCTCTTTTTTTTTATTTTTACTTTTCTCTCCATGGCAAAAAAGAAACGGGACAGATTGCTATTATAACTGATAAGATTTAGTCTCGTTTTTTATTGTCACTGTCAAAAATTACCATTTGAGAAAATTACCTAGTATTATTAGCTCGTCAAAATAGACAATAATATGCTTTTTTTCCAATGAATTTCTCGTTAAGTTATCGATCGTTTCGTAAGAAATTTTTTAAGAGTTGAAATTCGTGTTTAAATTTGCTATTAAGAATTTTTTGTGTGACGTGTTATCGACGTATTGGATTGATATCATTTTTTTATGTTTTTATTGAAGAGCATCAGCAATTATTCGACTTGGTTTTATCTTCACTTTACTTTTCCTTGCTTTTTTATTTTACTTTTCTCTTTTTCTTTTTATTTTCTATTATTTTTTTTGTCTCTAGTTTCTAGTCAGTGCAAATCGCATTAGAATTTGAGCTTTCGCGACAGAGAAGTTGATTGGATGGCGATGGATACCAAAGCTGTATGTGGATATATATATGTGTGGATGTGGATGGGTGTTTTTTTTCTTCTTATCTTATTCAACGTCTTCTTCCTGTGTTTTTTTTTATTATTATTTCGTCTATCTCTCAACCATCTATTGAGCTCTTTAAAAAAATAGAATAAAAATGAAGGCATAGTGATGGCGTTTCTGTCTACAGAAATATGCTGGGGTTTGAGGGTTGAGTTAGGGGGATGGGTGAGGTGTTGGGTGTTGGGGAACGAGAAAGAAGTAAATTGAATTGGCCTCAGCCATTGCTTAACGAGGTTCAACGCATCTTCTTCGCACCTTTGTCATCAGATGGAAATTGAGATCATCTTTTTTCCAAAATCGCATATTCAATTTTATTTTTTGAAAATTGCAAAGTCTCTGGATTTTTTTTAATTTTATTTACATTTTCGAAATTTCCAATTGAAATCAGAATTTTTCAGTTACTTTTTATGGTTTTTATTAATTAACTTAGTATGTATAGTTAAAAAAAGAAATGTTGGGATATCTTTGATGGTTTTAATTACTAATGAGAAAGTTTTTGCTAGTCTGCTTTAATTTTTTGAAACAATCTTTTAATATGAAATTAAATTTTCTTGCCATTTTACTAATGAAAAGTCTCACTTGAGTGAATTGATCTTATCTTTATGTATAAATATTTTATTTTATACTGTGAATTTTCTAGTACTGTATTATTACTAACATTATTTCAATGGAAATTAATTGCATCAGTTAAGTGTTATTTTAAACTTTTAGTTAACAAAATTGAAAAACGTTTTCAGTAATTAATTTAGCGACAAAATTTCATTTTTTTAAAGACTTTCGGTTTTATCTTACTTGTATTTAATATTTTAAACTTTTAATATTTAACATTTTTTTAATTTTCTCTCTCTTTTGTTATCTGCAAATTTATTTTTAATGAGTTTATTGCGCATTTTGTTATGCAGAAACGCTGTTGTTTTTCGTTTTGAACTTTAGCCTTTGGAAACATGACTGAAATCAGAATTTGGTTAGTTGAGGTCTGAAGTCATCAGAGGAAATGGAGGGCGGGCTTTGTTCCTTGTTGAGTGTGGGAGGGGATGGGAGGATTGGTTGAGCTTTTGCTAATGTATTTTGATGCCGGACTTGACAGTCGTAAATTATAATGGAAATAAGAGAGTACAAAAGTTTTAGTTGCTTATCTTTGACTTCCGGTTTGCCATTTTGCTAAGAGAGATAGATGGACTCTGATGCTTTTTATTCTTCTTCTTCAGCTCATATCATATCTCTCAACTGCCTTTTTTACTATATTTTTTTGCTATATGGCCTATTTTTTGATGTCAACGAAAATAAATCAACCACATGTGTCAGAAAAAGAAAATGTGGAACTTATGTCGGAACTTGTACATTTTTTAAAGGCTGATTTAGGATTTTATTTTATGGTATTTGACATCTTAAATTAGTTTGCAAATTGCCAAAATATAATTATTAGGCTTTATAAAAATTTTTGTTTTTTTAATGGTAATTTGTGTCAATAAAGAAACGAGAAAAAAGTTGGTGATGAGTTATGCAATTTATTCCCGTTTCTTTATTACCATGTTTATGTGATAAAGTGAACACTCATCTTATGATCGTTTGTATTTAAGTTTGTATACGAGCTTTGATGAAATTTTTAAATGTTTACACAGTTGCTAGAAAAGCTATAAAACAGTGTTATTTTGTAAGTGATAATTTTCTAGTACATGGCTTTTCTAAATAATTTGCTGTTGAAATGGAGAAAAGGGTGTTTGTGTGGGGGGTGAGTTGGGTTGGGTGTTGGGTATAAATACCCGTATAATGATTGGCTGTGTGCATAAAACGCTTTTGTTTATTCTCACTTGAATTGCCATGCTAAACGAAGTACAGCTAGAGCGTTTTAGTTGACTCGCTTTGTTTTACATGTCCTACTGTTTCTAATTAAGTTTGCTAATTTGATCGAAGGCTCGTTTCGATTCCATTATCTCGTAATAATAGCCGATCGAAGTCTAAAAAAGTAAAAATCTCTTTCACTTTTCTCTTTTTCTATGGCATACTCGTACTAGCACTCACTTTCATCCGCTGTCAATGTGCTTTTGCTGCCCCTGGAGATTTCTAACGATAGCAAACACTGCCAACTAGATTGCCTTGCGGGGTAAACAGCACTGAAATCGGAGATGGGGAAGCAAAGGCAAAAGCTCAACATATTACACGCACTTTCCTATACAGCATTTTTTTTTCTTTCTTTTACTGATTTTATTATAAATTCTAATTTATTTTCTGACTTCCTCTGATTGAATTGCAGATTAATTTAGCCATAGTAAAGTAGATATAGCTAAAGGTCACGTGAACTTTGGTTATGTAAACTGGGTGATTTTATTGATAGTTACACTTATTTTTTTGGCAGTGGTGTTTAAAAACGAGATTAAATCTCATCAGTTTGAACGGCAATTTTTCTCGTTATTTCTTGACATGGAGGAAAGCCCTAATAAGAAATGATATCAATTCTTATCAGTTTCAATAACGTTTTTTTCTTAACATAGGAGATTTTATAATGTCATTTTTTAAATATTGTTTCTCTACTTGTATGGCATCAGGCTTTTTTTTAATAACTTTTAAAACTTTTCTTACATCAAACAAAAAATAAGTAAATAAAATAAACGAGACAAGCTTACAGTAGATGCTTGATAATGTGACACCTTGACAATTAGACAAGGACTAGTACCACCTGGCAGCAAAAACAAAGGAGCTGGATCAACAAAAATGATGTGAAGAGACAAAAGAAAATATATATAAATGACAAAAGGGATCATGAAAAAATCTTTTTTTCCTCCTCCCCATCTCAACCGCAAAAGAGGCTTCATAAAATATCATGTCGATCTTTTGTTTGCCGCCAACCTTCATCCGACACCACCAGAGGGAGCCATATACCACTGTTAAAAGATGACAGAGTGAGAGAAAGAAAAGGATTGTTTGTGTCAAGCGACATGTAACTCAATATCTCTATAATCCTTAATTTCACCTCTTCATTTCCTTCCTATCCTTCACCAATACTCTCTCCTAACTCCCATCTTCAACCAAGTCTAAGCAACAACAACTCCAAAAAAATTGAGGAAATTTTTTTATCTTTACAAGAGAAGAGAGCAGAGAGAAAAATAGCTATGTTTTTGGATGTGTCTCTAAACAAAAACAAAAGAAAAGTTACAGCCCCA
Source organism: Helicorthomorpha holstii (assembly GCA_013389785.1). Lineage (NCBI taxonomy): Eukaryota > Metazoa > Arthropoda > Diplopoda > Polydesmida > Paradoxosomatidae > Helicorthomorpha > Helicorthomorpha holstii. The sequence goes on from JAAFCF010007040.1 coordinate 14,247, forward strand.
AGAGAACTATTCGTTCAAAGTCAACTCTTCCACCCTCCATCCCCCTCTATACTATCCACCCACATGCCCTTACACAACAACTCTCTTCACTTTATCCTCTCTGCTTGTAAGTAGACAAAAGGGTGACAAATCAATGGTGAAAAGCGAGAAAGAAATCCGCCGGTCTAAAATAAAGATGAAGAGACGTGAGAATCCACTTGAAATCAAATAAAAAATACAGCTGACAACAACATTGACAACTTTTCGGTGCTACTTTAGACTAGATGACACTGATGAACAACGTATATTTGCAGGGGGAACACACTTTTAACAAAATGATGCACCACTTACCGTTTTGCTTTACAGTAGAACCTGGTTACAACGATAGCAAAGTCGTGTCGCTATAAACGGATTGGCATTGTAACTGATGCTACAATATATTAGTTATTTCATTAAATTAGTGTTATTGTTTAAAGTGGATCGTGAGTGTATGATGGAATTGTTATAAACAAAAATCTAATATTTAAATTTGAAAATCTTTATTTTTGGTATTTGAATGGTTTGGGTGGAGGGAGAGAAATGTACAGTATGTTTTGCCATTTGATAAATGGGTTTGTGCTCCATCTCATTTAAAGTCAGGCGAAAATAGAAATGATATCATTTTTCATCCTCTTTTTCCTTTGCCTTTTTCTTATTCCCAAACTCTCAACTGCTTCACTTTCTCATTTTCTTAATTTGCTTTTATTCATTGACTAAAATGTAAAAGCAAAACACATATACAGTACAGTATTTACACTAGAAAAAACATTTTTTTTAAAAAAAAACTTTATATTATGTTTAGAGTGAAGTGAAAAATGTGCACTTTAAATAGGAAGTCTTTCTCAAATATCACTTTTTATTTAACTTGATTACCGTATGTGTTCAATTTTAACTTACAGGGGCAACATTAGCTTCAATAACACGCGTTTGCTGCTCCTGTAAAATACTAATTAGTGGCCATTCAATAAGAAAATTCGCAATTGTTTGCGTCTTTTTGGGGGACACGTCCCTATCAGCTTGAGAAACTATTTAGCAAAGTTTGAAAGCTTTATTTGAATAATTTGTTAAAGTTTAAAAGCAATAAATCAGCCTGAAATTAAAGGGCTGAAAGTGCGAAATGCGCATTTAAATAAGTTAGATAAAAAAGGAGTGAATATGTTTTTTTTTTATCTGCTAATTGAAATGTTTGGTGAATAATTTTCCCTACCTCGCTTAATTCTAATTAGTAGGTTGGAGTTGGAGAAAGAGTTAAAAGCTGTTTTGTATTTTATTTATTTTTTTATACTGTACAACTGACGTCGTTTAATTATAAACATGTTTTATGTTGTTTTCTATGTTTACTCGAGCGTGATAAGCGAAACTAATTGATGGCTGACTCAACTTTTAACGCTTTTTCATTATTTTTTTTACTCACTTTTACTGTTACTCTGTCACTAGCTGTTTCCATGTGTTTTTCATTTGCATTTCCATTGTTGCTTTGCTGCTGAGTAAATTTATAAAGCATTGTATTTAAGCTAAAAGTGGTCATTTAAGTCACTTAATAAAACTGAAATATTTATGTATTACTAGTTATTATCAACCTGACTTTTCTGGAGAGATCAAAGGCTTTAATATCCTAGAAACTTGGTGATAAACGAGACAAATCTTTATTGAAATCAATGTAGTTTAGTCTCATTTCAATGGGAAATTAATTTAATGTGAAATTCTCTGCGTGACCGAGGTTGATAACCAGTCCATTGCTTTATGAAAATTATTTTGCTTGTATTAAATAATCAGTTATGAATTTAATTTGAAAGCTGTAAATCAAAAATTTACGTCATGATTGTGGAAGCCAGAGAGATGGCGAGAGAGAAAGGGAGAAAACACTTTTATGATAAAGATTTACAGCCGGTGATTAATTATGTATTCAATGGAAATTTATCTTTTGTTTATGTACAGTACATCCACTATGCAATATAACGTGTATATGGCATTATTTTTGAAGTTTTGTTGTCGTATTTATTTGTGTGCAGTAGGAACGTTTGTTTTTGTTTACGTTTAAATAGATGGCTTTATGAGAATCTCCGAATTGAATTCCTAATCCATTTTTAGCTTTCTTACAACAAGAGACTTACTTTATTTTCTTTTATATCTTCTTTTTTTTTCCATCTTCGTCTTCTCTTCTCCATCATTCTGTACGTCGGGGAGGCTTTTGTTGGATAGATAGATGGCGTTTTCATTTTTCCATACACTATAGCTTCAACTAAACTTTAAACCTTGTGGTTTAGGGGGGGGTGGAGTGGGAAGGATTGCACCTCCCATCTTTTTTCTTTTCTTCCCTTCCCTTCCCTATACTGATGTCTCTCTTGTTCATGACCTTTAGTTGACCTTGTTCAGAATCTAATTTCAAATGATGACGCTCTATTGTTATTATAAACGTTTTGATGGGACGTTCATAAAGTCGGTTGAACTTTTCAATATACAACAATATTGGTATTATAGGTTATGTATAAGACATTCAATCGACTTTTTTTTTGGTTTTGAAATAAAGTAAAAGTAAAAAAATGATTGGATATAGCTTGGTTGGTTGGGATGGATGGATGTGGAATTTTTATTCGTTTTATTTGACACTGGTGGTTTTCTATAGATAAGGTTTTAAAATTTTTTTTTTAAATAATAGTAAAAAAAAATACAAAGCGAAAATGGATAGCAAAGTATGAAAGAGATGGTTTTTTTTTAGTATTTATATTAGCCAATGTATTGCGTAGCTCTTATACAATAAACTTTATTTTTAAGCGACTTAATTTTGAATGGAAAATAACGTTATTGACCTAAATTAAAGGTGATGTCATATTGCTAAATGAGTAGTTTTGATTAACGTAAAAGTCTATTTTGAATTGTCTTTAAGAAAATCGACGTTTTCGTTTTCCTGAAAATGAAAGTTAATTTTTACGTTACTCATTAGAGAAGGAAACCTTGCTATATAAATTAGTTAATGTAATTCTAATGAGAGCGGCTTTTTTCTTAATAATAAATGATGTCTGATGTTATGATGTAAAATTAACAATTTATGCGGTCGATTGTTTGTATAGACATTATAATGTGATGTTTTTGGAGAAAGAAGATTGATGAAATTAACGAGAAAATAGAAACGCACATTTTAATTTTTAATCAAGGCCCTTTAATATGTTCACGTTTATTGGTTTTTAAGCACCCAACATTCACAGTTGCTAATAAAAAGATGAAAATTGGAGGAAATATACTTAAGAGACACAATAACGGAAGCGACATAACTTACGATTTCATGAACAATAATTGAGTTTTTTTTTTCATTGTTTTTATTAATAATTTTCTGAATTTTTAATTTATTTTTAGGATTTGGCTTTGTAACGTTTGAAAATGAGGACATTGTCGACAAAGTGTGCGAAATTCACTTCCACGAAATCAATAATAAAATGGTACGTTTATCGAATTTAATTATATTCCGGGTGATTTTATGCAGTAGAACAGCTTTTATTGTTAAAAACAATATAATAAAGCTTTAAAATTGGTTTAATGTTAATGTATTGTTTGCAGGTTGAATGTAAAAAGGCGCAACCTAAAGAAGTAATGTTACCGGCGAACACAGCTCGTGGACGAGCTACTGCTAGAGGGCCATACGGTTAGTATTAGTATTACTAATTCCTAATTTACGATTAATAGTTGATTTATTAAGTCAACAAAGTATGGTGGTTATTTGTATTTTACCTTGAAGCTGATTTATATTTTTAAAAAAGAGAAAATCTGAACTTACTTTTGAGTTACAGGCAGTTCTCGAGATACATAATTCCATCGTTCCAGTGCCCATGATGCAACTCGGGTTTTATGCAAGTCCGAGAAATCATTATTTATGCTGAAAAAACTGTTTAAGTGATTATATATTAAGTTCAAAGCATCATTATATCAGTAAATAATATTAAAACAAGTTATTAAATAACCAAAAATAATTACAGTAATAATCTAAAGAAACAGTAGCACATTCAAATACAGTATGCTGACAATGGTATGCTTTTCACATCTCACGGTATTACACATGACCCACTGTAGAACAGAAAAACACACTATTTTCAACTTATTATCGTTTACACTGTCACATTTTAATAAAATAGAACTCACGCACATATGCTGAATATGCTGTGCTTTTCTTATTCTACAGTATAGTACGTGACCCATAATAGAAAGGAATAACATATCACCTTCAACGTATTTTTGATTACACACATTATTGTACAGTACTATGTTTATTTAAGTTTAAAATTTGTTTATGTAACTCGCGATTTTATGCTAGTAGAAGTTATGTAAGTCAAGAACTGCCTGTATTTACTTTACAAGGAGCAAATGAGGCTCTTCAACCACCAATGTGTTATAAGAATGAGTTTCAGTTTTAAGGAACTTAAAGTAGCTATTTGGATGTCTTAAATGAACTATTTAATTGTATACAAGAATGTATTTATTAATTAATCTAACAATTTTGGTATCAGAATTTCACGGCGTTTCAAGTTGGGGTTGTTATTATTATTTATTAATTTTATAAAACTTTTCGTTTTTGCTTTTAATATGCGATGGGAGTAGCCGAATGCGTGCCGTCAAAATATTATGTTTAGCCGACTAATACAGGACCAGGATGAGGGTGGTTTTGCAGTTGCACGCAAATTGCGCTTTAGTTTTAGAAAAGCGCCTAATGAAATTTCGAAAAGGCCATTTGATTAATACACGACTTTGTCGGTGAGACATTAAAAATGAGTGTGGGCTTGGCAAGTTAATGTCTGTTAAATTATGTTGTAAAATATAGTTAACTTTGTTAGTGACTCTTATTAGGCACTTGGGAAATGCGCACAGTGGGTTTAAGGCAAAAGTGGTGACTTTGGGTAGTTTTAAAGTATGTTTTTGAGACCCTGAACAGTGTACATAATTGATTTCCTGTGATGTAGGGGCCTGTGCAGTGGGCGTGTACATGGATGTTTGTCGTCGGTATCATTTTGCGCCAATTTTCAAATTTTTCTACGCTCCATTTCACCGGGAAAATGGCGTTTCACGTTTCTTCGTCAAATGATCAGTTTCCTTTCCCTCCTTCTGCCATATATCGGGTGATTTTCTAAACTGACACAGTTTTTTCTGCCAATAAGCAAATGGGACTAAATTGTATTAGTTTTAATGGAGATGTTTCCCGTTTCTTTTTATGCTGTGTTAAATGAAAAGTGTTCAATTTAGAAAATCACCTGGAATACGTATCACATTGTGTGTATTGTATACTCAAGCGCGTTTATTTATAACGCCCATTAGACGTCCTGACGTCCCCAACTTTGACGATTTCTAATAAGACGGTATCACAAGCTTTTGATGTAATAGTTTTGCACAATTGTACCAAACTCTTTCACAAACGATCGAAAATTGAAGGGTTTGCAGTCACCAATTTTTATTTTTTAAGCGACATATTCTTGTCTGTCTCCTCCCCAAAATATTTTTTTTTCTTTTATACTTCTCGCATCATCACATCATCATCATCATCATTTCTTTTTGGCTTATTCTTATATATATGATAGATAAGTTAAGATAGGCCGGCGTCGCCAAACGCTAAAATTTGCTTTCTGCTATAAATTTTTATCTTCTTTTTTATTTTGCTACATCCTTTTCTCTCTTTCTAACTTTTGTGATTCTGGCTATGTATTTTTTGAGATGGAGAAAATGGCTTTGCTTTTTCCGATCATTTCGTATGGATTTCAAACAGTCTTTTTCCATCTTCTTCACCCCATCACTCCCCTTCAGTTTTCATCTCCCTACTTCTTCTTTCACCCACCCACCAATTCGCCCATTTGACTTTTCTTCCAAAAAGGCGTCGTAATCGCTGCTATCACTTTGCTTATACGCATTTATCCAATTTTACGAGCAGACGCCATTTTCCATGTCTCCCATTTTGACATCACTTTCAACTTTCTTTTTCACATTTATCTTTTATCTGCTTTTTTTAAACTTATTTTTTTTCTAACATTTTTTTTTGTTATTGAAAATAGCTTGGAAATTCGTTTTCACATGCAGTATACTGTACACCAAGTGCATTTTCGTGAAAAGCAAAAGAATTACCTTAATTTTACCAATGGATAAAAGTTTTGCTTTTTTTACTTTTCATTTTATGGAAATCTAGTTATGTTGTTTTTGTGTTTTCTTAAAAGTAATGGTACGTGAAACTGGTCGATGAGAATCGTATTAAATTATATATTGTTAATTTTATATACGGCAACTAACTATGTGAAGGTCCATTTGATCGTGTTAGTAAATCGGTTTACTAAAGTCCATTTTTCCCACTTAACGCCTATTTGGTCTTCATTGAAAATTTATTGCCATATAACAATGGGCTTTTTATCTTTTTTTTTTCTTTTAACTCTGGCCATTTATTTTAACTGCTGAAAAGTGCTTAATATCATTTAGGCAATTGCTTTTGCCGTATCTACATTCAGTTTATTTAAACTTAAGAAAAAGAAAGACTATTGGATGTTTGCCATTTAATCGTAAAAGAGGGGGTGAATGCCAACATAATTTACACTGCGACTAATCTAATGAAACACAATTAGCTTGAAAGATTAGCTAAATCAGTTGAATTTTTTTTCTCTACTGTAAAATCAGTTGTCGCATATGTACGTACGGTTTTTTAGTATTTAATCGCAAAGAGAAACCGCACTTACTTATGCAACATCCAATACTGAGAAGCTTTTTTAAATTTAAGTACTTTATTTCTATGGCAAATCGTCATAAATCAGTGTTTAATGTTATTAATGTGATTTTTGTTTATTTTCAGATCTAGTCTGGTCATTGGGTGCTCTTCAAGAAGGTAACCTGATTTCAAAACATGTTGCAAAGTTTCCATTAAATGTCTAATGTGTTTCTTATTATTTTTTTAGCCGGCTTCCCGACATATGGTTACGGTCGTGGATACACCGGTTATCCAGGGTTCGGCTACCCGTTCCCAGGTATGAATTTAAGTATGCAACAGTTATGCATCCCGTGCCCAGTCGAACATCTCAGTGTATATAATATGCATGCCTTACAGCTGTGAGACAAATTCTATTCGTTGACTGACTGAAATTTATTTCTCATTCATCCGGGCGTGTGTGAGTGTGTATACACAAAATATACATGTATCCATCTACTTCTGAGTATACCATAATACGTGTATATTTATTTATACACCGCAGTTTATGGCGACGCAACGCGAATGGCCCCACAGATATGTATATACTTTTACAAGTATACAAACTACTTTTTTTTTCATTAATTGTGATCGATTTTTATTTTATTTTTTTCTTTATATATATTTTTTCTTCTTCTTTTCCTTGCTGTGTCTCTGCTTTTTAATCCTTAATCGACTTTTGCAATCGTCGTCTTCATCATCGTCCTCGTCGTCCAGTGATTGAATCACATTTTGATTTTCAATTTATCTGCCTACATTTTTTTTTTTTTTTGATTTTACAATAATTATTATTAAAAGTTTGTTTTATTCTTTCTGTTTGATCATAATAAGTCTCAAAGCCTTCACATCTTTTACGTTTTATAAACTTAATTTGCAAAAATAATGGCGTACTTCAAGGTGCTAAAAACCAATTTTTGTTTCTTAATAAAATTTGGTTTTTAGTCACTTATCTAGGCATTATTATTTTCGTTTGGGTATGCCATTATTAACCCCAGTTTTTCTTATACAAACTGCAAGTAATTATTAGATTTTTTCTTAATCTTGTGATTTTATTATTAATATCTTGAACATCTTAGTTTGTATGTCGATCATTTATAATTTAATTCAGATTTTTTTCCCTCTGACTATTAAGATTTAATTCGGTTTTTTTTTCCTAACAAAAGAGATTTTACGATCAAAATTCTCAGGATTATTATTTTTATATATGAAATTGAAAGCAAGAAAGAAATTATAGTCACGTAATTTTTTTCTCTTTGTAATTTAATTACATCTTTTCCCTCTTTTTTGAGGACAAGAGTTGAGAAATTATTTCAATTTCTATTTGACTAATTTGAATTTTATACAGTATTTTTTGTTATTATATTATTACAAAAAAGAAGAATAGTAATCAGCTCATTTTAATTATTTCTCACGTTAAAAAAGTCGTCGTCGTTGTTGTTGAAAAATCACAAGTATCATCATCATCATTACATAAGAGAAAATCAAAGACTCTTTTCATTATTATAAGTTTAGGGTGACGTTGTGTTGGCGCCGTCACTTCCATACAGTATCTACAGTACACCCCATTTATTTTATCACCCTCACCCTCAAGAAAAACGCCTACTTTTCATTTTTGCGCGCATTGTTTCATTGCATTATTATTCTTATCTTGTTATAACTGTTTACATTCTGTTTCCAATATCTTTTCTTCCTCCATCACTCTGGATTTTGCTATTATCTATTTGCTCCCAAGTTATCCAACCAAAAGATGTTTGTCCATTCCTACAAATAGCTGTTATTTGAATTTATCTTCATCCCATCCATATTATTATCGTAAAAAAACAACTTTTTTCTTGTATGGTATTTCCTCTATTGTATTAGTTGAAGATGACGTTTTTAAGTCCGTGAAATTGGGCTATACAGTATATCGCTCACACAAAATGCAATAACAAGTTAATAACCCCTTTTTAAAAATGTTCTTGAGCAGCTATATGTATTTTAATGGGTGGGGCCAAAGTAGTAAATTAACCAAGACTACTACTTTACTGTAATTACAATTATTATACGTTAGATTTATGTTGCATAGATACGATTATACAATATATTGATTATTGATAGACTATTAATGTTTGGAAGGTTAAAAAATGGACCAAACTTTCTTCAAGTTTTCATTTTTATTCATTTTTTTTTGGTGGTTTATTTCATAATTACCAAAGCTTTGATTTTATCATTGTTTTAATTATTCTTAAGTAATACAATATGGTTGGCAGAAGAACAGTACTGATTATAAATGCGAATTTAAATGATTTGGTCAACTATTTTGTACTTATAAAATTGGCCATTAAACGTCATTTTGTTGTGATTTTTATTATTGCATTTATAGCATTACTTGGCTATGTGATAGGAATATGAAGACGTTATCGGCATTATAAAGAGAATATATAATGGCGTGTATCAACCTATGTTTATGTACAAGTTAGCTCATCTTGTTCCTAAATTTGACTTTTATACGATATTTTAAAATCGGTTCTGTTCTTCTGCCCAATCCTCAATTTTAAAATAATGAACTTTTAGTTAAAAACTAAGTTCCACTAACTGCAATTGTTAGTGGTCATTAAATTAGTTATGTGCCTAGTTTAGGATTTGATTGCTATGTGCAGTTTGCATGTCTTAAAACTTGTACTATTTTAGAAATCTTAGACTTTACGATATAGCGCCCTTTATTTTGGGGAAAATTTACAAACGTAATCAAGTGTTTTTTCTCAAATTATAAAACTAATAATCTATTATAATTAGCCAGCTCTTTATCTATTTTAGAAGAGTTTAGACTTTTAAAGAACTTATTTAGATTGATGTCATTTATGCGAGGAATTTAATCATGAGTCATTCAAAATGCAAAAAACAAATTGTGCAACAACGATTATCATAACACAATTACGGTTACTATTTAAACAAATTTTGTTGTTGTTAGTTTTGTATTTTATTTTCCTATATTTTTGACTTTTTATGAGAATTTTTACTATTAGGCTTGTCAAAAGTCATATTTTGTATACACAAGTTACTTTGCATTTTGTAAAATTAGTCAAGAAATATTTTGAATTTTATATTTATATATCTATATATTTGGAGAAGTTAGTTAAAAAGATGTAGAGTGGTTTTTTACATTGCATTAGAATTTTAGACTTTAGTCTATTAGAAGTACAGTACATACAAGTATTTTGTAGACCAAAACAGACCAAAATTGGCTGCCTTATTTTTTGTAGCTTAAGGTCTAGTGACCATAGAAAACCCTACTCTACTCGCTCACTAGAATAAAAATGTAGATTGTAGATCTAGAATATGATGTTTCCTATTTTGTACTATGCAGGATTGTATACGTAGAAAATCTGACTAGTCCACTCCAATTTTAAACTGTTTTTTAATTTTTAATTTGTCAAATTTAAATATTCGTGAAGAAAACAGTATTAAAATTCAACTACGAGCAATACAGTAATTAAGTGAACGTTAGTGTAATTAGTTCAGCAATTATTATACGATGGGGTTAACAAAGGGCATGGCAGAAAGTGGCAAATCCATGCAGCTATACATTTTCACTTTTAGGACTCTTGTTTTGACTTATTTAACTAGCAGTTTTGGTTTTAATGACCTAAATTTGTATTGAAAAGTCCAAAACAAAGTTTTATCCCATAAATAAACTAGATGGGATTGTATTGGTTATTTAAGTGCTGATGCTTGGCCATGGGTGCCCTGGTCTTAGTTAACTCTTTGTAATCTGTTCTAACAGTTAATACTAACTCCCTCCATTTAAAAAGTTGATTTTATTTGGTTAAGCAAGAACTAAATGCTGAGATTGGTTAACCAATCAATTATTGGCTTAGCTATTACTTAATGTAGTATCAATTCATCAACATTGTGACTATTAACTTGTTCATTAATATACTATATCTTTACATCATCCCTCTCCACCAAAACATTTTATTTTTGGGATTTACACAGCTGATTTAGTGATTTTTGGTTGTCGCATAAGTTCATGCGTTTTTGTAACTATTGAGTTAATAGTAATTAATGGGAAAGATACGCACTGACTTATGCGACAACTTTGAATGTAATTTAATGGAAATTTTGGTTGATGTTGTAAATTGCAGCTGTGTAAATTGTAATCTCTATGTCAATATTATCAACTCTTTTTCATCAATCTGACCATATCATTTATCAGGACAAAGCCCCTGACTCTCCCTTTTTATCATTGACTGTAATAATGTACCAATAACGTTGTACTTAATGTGCCAAAACAAACTTAAAACAAATTATATCGATTAATGTGAAAAGAAAAAAACAAATGAAAACAGACAACAGGCTTACATCAGCTTAGATTATTAATTTTTTTTAATTAAGTTAAGTTTGTCATTTTCAAAGATATAAAAAAATAAGGCTTTGATGTGAGTGGAATTTTTTTGTCAAGAAAAAGTTCTTCAATTATTTTCCTTTAATTTTTGCTTTTTTGACTATGAAAAATATGTCAAATAATTTGAGAACTTTTTTTTTTTGGTGATTGACAGTCCCCACACACACACTTGTACACATATCTGTGTTTTTATTTTTATTTAAATTTAAAGTAAAAAAAAAATAACAAATATAACTGTGAAAATGTTAATTCCGATTTAAACGAAAAGAAGAAAAAAAGATGGCGCATATTATATTATGATATTGAAAATATATTTAAAAAAATGTGACGCTGGAAAATATTATTTCTTTTTATCTATATATTATAAAAAATATATATAAATATGATGATAAAAAGGTGTCAAGCAAATAAATCAAGAATTTACAAAGAAAAAAATTATTTTAATTTATTTTCGCTTAAAACATTAAACAAAACTTTTTTTTCACTAAATTAATTTATACTCGTGTTTACATTTGAAATATAAACAACACACAACATTGACATACATTAGTTAAATTACTGTGATTTTTTATCGATCTATTTTTTTATGGTCAACGAACGGTGGCATCTTGAGTTGTTTTGATTGGTAACAATCAATACTATTGATTAACTCTAAAATTAAAAGCTAAAAAGATTAAGACTACCGTGTAATTGTATATCGGGTGATTTTCCAAATTGGAATATTTACAAAAAAACGAGAAAATTTATTCTCATTTTTTATGAGCATTTTTGTCAAGAAAAAGTGAAAAAAATTGTCTTTGAGCTGATAATATTTCAATTTCTTTATTAGATTTTTTTTCTTCTTTGGCAAGAAAATACAGAGACAAATCTCGATGTAAACTGATAAGATTTTCACATTTCCATTTCCGAAAGTCACTTGATACAATTTTTTTAATTTTGTTGATGTTTCTGTTTGTAACCAGTGTGCTAGTTAAATCTGCTAACTAAAGCTTGTTTGGTTAGTGTTTTAAACCAATTATAAAATTGTCTGAATAGAAACAACGAAATCGATTTGTAGTTACGATAATAAGAAAATTCGGAAATTATGTTTCCCTATTTTGACGTACCAATTTGAAATTCTGAATCTTAATTTCCGAATGACCCTTAAAAACAGTATATTGGTTATGGCATGTGTTTTATATTTAATTTGATTATTTTGATGGTGTGCATAATGTTATTAAACCATGAACAAAACAAAAGACCAAATTGAGACTGATGGAATTTAAAAAATTAGGGGGAGTGGGCGTGACTTACAGTGGCGTTGGCAATGCCGCTCGGTTATCATTGATGGCCGCCACCATATCGAGGGCTCGAGGGGCAATTCCGCTTTCAGCCGGTAAGAACTCCTAGTCACACAAGCATCAAAAATCATCGCCAACATTTTTTTTTTAAATTTGATTAATCGACTTTTTTTTTTTTGTTGGAAAAAGAAAATTTCATTAAAAGTAATCAGTTTAACTGATTGAAAACTCAAGATGCCACTGCGTTGATTATCGATTTTTATTATTATTACTCGCAAATGTCGTTATTAAATCGATTACATTATACATGTAAATGTGTTCATAAAGTCTATTAATATTATACGAACATCAAATAACTTTCTTTAACTTATAAAAGTGCTTTTACAAAAAGAAAACCAAAATGGGCACATGCAGTGAACAATTTCGACAACGTCCTGTTTGAAGAAAAACAAAACTTTTGTTGTTTTTTAAAAGCTCATTAAAATAGTCATTTTCCGCCATTTTGTGAATGCTTAATCAACATTTTATTGCTTCATAATAAATAACATGGCGTGTTACTTATTGACTTGCTTTTTTATGTTATTAGACTTTATGTTCTTCATTTTACACTTTTACGATAATTCTACACATTAAACATTATCGTTAAAATTAACGACGGTTTTAATTATCGACTTGCAGGTATTTACAACACCATAATTACAGATAACTAACTCTTTTAAAACTTTGTTGTTTTGACTAACTAAACTTAATACTTTCTTGTAGGAAGTAAACGTAGAGCATGTAACTTGTCGTAGATTAACTTACAGTAGATCACAGTGATTAATGATTATTAATGGGCTGTAGTTGAAAGGTTATTATGGTAAAACCGGTCGTAGTAGAGTTGTTATTTCTAACCATAATAATTATTATAGTTATTTTTCTATTTTAGTACTTTTTTGACTTTTTTATCCTTGTGTTGTGCGTGCGTGTGTGGTGACTTTCTCTATATTTTTTCCCCAGTCAATACATTTCTTGCGTCATCTATCAATCTTTATATCGATTAGTATCGATAATAACAGTCAGTAGAGATGTAGTATAGTTAAATAATAATTTGATGGCCAGATTATACTTTTTAATTGAAATTATTGTGTTTGCAAACTCGTAATATTTCAATGAAGCTGTTTGTTTACATCTTTTCATTGAGATAAAACGTAATTGCTATTTTAGTAAAGTATCATCAAATGAACCAGATTTTTGGATGTTTTTATAGTCTAATTTGGTCATTACTTATTATTATTTAGTGCATTCGTTTTTTGTTGAGTAGTGCTAACTTCTTGGCCATCTTAAATCTTTATTTTTCTTAACAGCGCTGCGACTCCTTACGTCAATTTAATTGACGACTGCTGTAGTATTAGTCGTTTCATTAGTACCAGACTTTCACCAATTCATTTATTTTAATTTTAAAATTAGTTTCAATTGTGTGAATAAGTTTGGTGTTAGAATCATATATTTTATTTCTATTTTTATTTTATTTTATATTAATTAAGGGTCGATTTTGTAGTGGTTTTTTTTTATCTTTTCTTCATCCTTATTCCTATTGTCTATTGATAAATATATTTAAAGTAGTTGAACTTTTTTTGTCTCCATATCTCTCTCTTTCTCTCCGTTTTTCAAACTAACTCGTATTTTGATTTTTAGTGCCTAATTTAGATTAATATATAGTCTTTTATACAAGACTTTTTTGAAGTAGTTTTGAAGTAGTCATTGTAGTTCTAATACAGTTGAACACTGCCAATTTTAAAAGCACTGTAGTGGTTAATCATAGTCAATTAAGGCTATAAACTTAGTCAAATAAGTATATACTATCAAACTTTTCTTAGAGTGAAAATGTCGTTTAATCCTTTAAAATTTAAATTGCTATGTGACTTTTTATCTTTCTTTTTTATCTATTTTGCAATTTGGTTTTTTTAGTTTTTTATGATTATTTTACTTGCTTGAAAAACTGGCTGTTTGCTTTCCAATGCACTTTAGTTAATTTGACTATTTTTAGTTGCTTGCAATTAATCTTAACTGCAATAGTGTCTTTAGTTAACGACAAATGCACACGTTTTTGCCGATTTTGGCTGGATTTTAATTCTTCAAAAGTATTAATTACAATTAATTTAATCATTTCGACTGTTTTTTCATGAAATTTTAATGTCAAAAATGAAAACGCTTATCAAAGTCATTCGCTTTTGTGGCATAAATATAAGTAAAAGTATTGATTTTAAAGTAGTTTAGACATTTTAGTATACAGTATGTGATGCAGAGGACCATGATAGTTTTTTTATAGAGACAAAAACTGTTTATTGTTGTTTTATACCGATTTTTAACCGAGCTATTAAAAATTATCTTGATTTTCTGCTCACTAATTTCTTATACCACAAAAACGAAAATGACATCTATTTTCTTTTGCTTGTAACTTTAAAATTATTTATTTTTTTGCAATTATAATCATTAATTATTTTATTTACAATTTTTTTATAATCACTGCATATAATTATGATGAAAAATCAATTATTTTTCTTCAGTTAATTAATGCATAATCATCTTTTGCATCCGCTTAACTTTTATCTTTTTTTTATTAATGTTATTGTTTTTGGGTTTTTCTGTCAAATTCTTTTAATTTCCATAACAACCGGATCTCCATACACATATTCAGGTACCGGTATCTTAGTTTTAGTAAACTTAAGTAGACGTAGCAATGTAGCAATGAAGATGATGTGTGGAGATTTGGTTTAAAGATAATGAATGACACACCTTCCTACTGTTCCGTTGGTGTGGGTGTTGTTCACAGCCCACTGAGAAATCTTTTAGTACCGAGATGGAGAGAGAATTGGCGGCTTTATTCGTGTGAGTTCAACCCCATCCATCAACCACTACCATATGTTTAAACAAGGTAAGTTAACCTTAACTCCAGTGGCGTATGTAGAGGGCAGAAGCAGCTCAACAGACCATGGAAGGCCCATTGAAGGAAAACCGCTGAAATTAGCTGATAGATCACACTAATTAAAATCCCAATTTCGGTTTGTAGCTGCTGAAATTAGTTTAGGAATTACCGGTACACAATTACAATTGTATTTTAAGATAGAAAGTTTGATTTTTAGAGATTAAAATTAGCTTTCAAATGACCTATATGAGCACTGATTTTGATTTTTAGGGCTTTAAAGTAGCTTCCTAAATTGTACGTGAGTTTTAGGACAATATTTTCGGTTTTAAGCAACTTGTATTGGTTTCCAATTAGGAAATTTTATTTTGGTTTTAAGGAATATGAATTTTAGAAACTATTTTTGGTTTCAAGTAACATATAGTAAAATAGCTGTGTGTATAACCATGAAATTAAATGAAAGCAATTTAGTGTTTTCCATTGGTAATGCTAGATTTTCCCTGAGGTAACAATATTTTAGACAATAATACAGCAAACTAAGTTATACTAACTTTATAACGCAATTCTTAATAGTCTAATAAAAATAAAGTTACAGGAGCTGGTCAAAATGCAGCAGAAGTTGCAAAATAGTTAGTTTGACTTTTTAACTTCTGATTGCACTAAAAGAATAAGAAAAAGACCCATTATTTCTTCCTTTTTTAAAACTTTATAAGAGATACATTTTAACAGCAACTTATATTTACTGTACAAATGCAATAAGATTGTTGGAGAACAAAATCTCCAAAAAGGTGTTTTATTTTTTTTCTTTTGTTTGTTTTTTGGAATTGGGAAGAAAAGATAGAGAGTGATAATGGAGGCTTATTATAGATAAGCACATATATATACCACTTCATTTACATTTTACATTGAACGAATAGATAGCAAACGTTTTTCCACTTTTCTTTCATCTTCTTAAACGAAAATGGATCTTCAAACTTTACGCTGTTTATCTTATTCTCTTCTTCCTTTTATTTTTACTGTTTTATTTAGCTCTTCGTGATATTATTGCCTTTTTACTTAAACAATGCTTTCTCTTATTTACTTTTTTATAGTTTGTGACAAGTTATAGGCGATCATTGAGTCTATGACGCTTAATGACATTCGAATTTCTATACGATATAACTTAAATGTCACGCCATAGACTCTGAAGTCACTTCTAACTTGTCGCAGAGGATAACTTTAAATGATGTTCATAATGTGGTGCAACCGTCTGGGTAACACAAGTACACTTTTTGGGTGCGTTATTTTCTAAATATAAGAAGTGTACACACACACCTGCCTTTATTTTTGATTTTCTTGAATATTTTTAAAGGACTACTTGTTGATGTTCATTGTTGTAATTTTGTGTAATTATCTTTTATGGAAATTATTTGTTAATTGTTGTTTATCTTTCTTCTTCTTCTTCCTGTTTTCTCCCAAATTTTTCTTTCTTAATTCTTAAATTACCCCCACCGTTTTTATTTTGCCCCATACACCACCATCAAACTCCATTTTTCTTCTCCTCTTTCCCTCTGTTTTATCTATTTTTACAGTGGAACTTGCAAACGGCCAATTAACTCCCAACAGCAATACTCCTCTACTAACCCAGGCCCTTTCAGGTACCGTTTAACATCACTAACAAAAGCATAATATTAAAATCCATAGAAAATCAAATGAAACAAAGTTTATTTACCAAATGTTTTCCCTGATAATTGCCATGTATGTGCTTACTATTGCTATTTTCTGTTGCTATGTCTTGTTTTTATGTCTTTTTTTAATTTTTAATATTTTTATACTTGGTGTTTGATGTTAAACGTGCTCATTTCCAAAGGATATACAGTAACTGTACATATTTTAATACTTTACAAAACTAAGTACTTTATATGAAAACATCGAAATTTAATAACAAAAGTTGATTCAATTAATTCATCTTATTTAGTGGACACTAAATCAAGATTTAAGAGCAATATTCATTGAAATTTGTTTATGTTTAAGATTGTTTATTATTGACAGAGCATTTAGGACTCTCAATACATTATTGGTCCAAAATATGGATTTAAAACACCAAATTTGACAATGATTTCTGTTGTCTACATAATGTGCTCTTAAATTTCAACTATTGCAGCCCAAATAGAAAAATTTAAATTAATGTTTTTTTTTTAATTTTTTTTGTGAATTTGAAGACGGTGCTTGCTTTTGTAAAGTAGTAAATTTGAAATTTGAGTTGATGGCACTTGATGGAAGAAGATGAGTGTGGGTTTGGTTTGAAATGCGTTGATGGTGAAAGCTTATGTCTAAAGATTAGACGTCAATGTTAAATGAGATTTTTAATTAGCATATATACACTTTTAACTGTAGAAAGAGATCCCAGAGCTTCTTCATTACCATAACTGTACTTGTAGTTTGTTTTGCAAGCGCGAGAGAGAATAAATAGAGAAAAATCGCTGATAAAAGTATTTAAGACCATTTTAAGTTGATTGTCAATCGGTCACAGCTTAATTGTACGCAGATAAAAGTCGTTGAGAGTTTTCAACTTTTAAAAGTTTGATACTCTAAGCCACTTAATCGAGATTCTTCAAATCCTTTTTGCCTTATAAATCTCATTTAATTGAAGAGAAAGAAAGCAAAGAATGCACAAAGTAGAAAAGCGTAAAGAACTCAAATATCTACATTTATACAGCTTTTTTTTCTTTAAGTCTTTAAAGAAAAAAAAACTTTTATCAGCGGTTCATTAAAATATTTCAAGCTCCATTCCTACTTTTTTCTTGTAGTTTTACGGAGTTTGACTCCCACTTAAAAACGCTGATTGGTCGGTTCAGATTTTGCATTCATTTCTACTCGTTTTGTTAAAACTCTTTTGCATTTGAGTTTTTTTTTTTTAATAGTTGACTTACACAAAAGTTTAAATTGCTAAGCAAAATTTAAATTTGAAGTTTTGATCAATGGTTGTCAACTTCTTATACATGGTTCATTGGCCCATTCTAAATTTTGTGAAATAAATTAGAAATTAATTAGCTTTGATTTTCTAAATTGGAACAGGTTTTTTTTCTCTGTTTCAAAAAAACCGGAAAACATTGTCATTGAAACGTCAGGCAATTTTTTTGTCAATGACAAGAAAAAACTACAAAAAATTGCCAATGGAATGGATAAGATTTAGTCTTGTTTTTTATTGACATGGTAAAAAAAAACATTGTTCCAGTTTAAAAAATCCTTCTGTCTATTTTGTAAATTATGGGAATTTTGTTGCATAGTTTAGTTTATTTTGTTGCAAATTTTAGTTCATTTTATTGCACATTTTAGCTCACTTTGTTGCACATTTGAACGATTTTGTTGCAAAATTTAGTTGATTTTGTTACAAAAACTTTAATGAATATTTTTTTGTCATTTATTTGTTTTGGACGTCTCAAGGAGGTGCGACAACTAAGTTGACATCCATTGACATTGCATCACTTTACAATTGTAAAATCCCAAAAATTATAATAACCGGAAAAAATCATTTTTATTAATTTTTTATTTTTAGTTTCATCCGCACTTCCTGTATTGAACAACTACGGACCACAGGGTTTTGGACCACCGACTTCCCCGGCTAATAACCGTGGTTTCCCACCGGCTAACAGCCCTGGTCCCATCGACATTTACAGCTCGAATGGAGATGGCGTGGGCTACGTGCAGGCCGCTAGTCCTCAGCCTTCGGGCTTCCCAACCATTGCCGTCAGCCGGGTCAGTGCTCTTAATGTAAGTCGGTCACTCATTATTTACAGTCAATGCTATTCATAACAGATCCTAAAGCTAACACTGATCATATTTTAGGGTCCTCTGATCGCAGCAGCTTTTACTAATGGCTACCACTGAGCACTTCACATCTGTATTTTTGCACACCACACCAATCCCTTCCAAAAGCGTTTTCGAAGGTAAGAATTTCAGCTGTTTAGTAGAAATGATCTGTTAAATGTCCAACTTTTAAACATTTATGAACAGCTATCATTTAATTGCTAAATAGTATGACAATTAACAGTAACTTGAAAAGGTGCTGGGTACTTGGTTTTTATGTACAGAATTTAATTAGTTCAATTACTTTTTGTTGATCAATTTTGTGAATCCTTGGACATTAATTTTGGTCCTTGCAGTTCTCTAAGTTACTAAATTTTGTTTTTACTTTATTGGTACTGCCAGTTTATCTAGTCCTTATTTATCACTTCCATAATGTCATATTATTGGATCTTTCTATTGTTTCTTTTAAAGAACTAAAATGATGTTTGTTTATTTGAATTTTACAGAAGAAAAGAAAAATGGCTAAAGAAAAAGTTCTTAGAGCCTGACTATATCTTCTTCATCTTATATAATATTTTATCCGCTGAAACGCTGCATCCAATATACCGTATACACGTGGTGGCTTAATTTCATGTGTGTGGCCGACTGCATTTCAGAGGCGAAAAAAATGTGGTTTTTTTTCTTTTATTATTATTATTATTACAATTATATACATATATATATGATATACACAACATAACAATTTCGTCGTTGTCTGTCGTCTTTGTCGTCGTTAGATGGTCGTGGTTTGTTCATCTTTGTCAACTTTTAATTTTTTTCCTCTGTCTACAAATATATCTCAACACACAAACAAAAATAAAAACTCTAAAACTAAAAAAAATATGAGAAAAGAGGGGGAAAAAAAGATGTATGAAATGAAGAACGTGTAACATCTAGATCCAAGAAAAAATACATTTTTGAAAGTGTCAGAAGAAGAAAAAAATGAAGATGTATGATAAAATTATAAGCAATTTTGCTGTGTTGTGCGTAAAAAAACAAACGGAAAATAAGGATGATTGAATTTTGAAGAACAGATGAATTAATGTATGAAGATGTTCCTGTCTGATTGAAAAAGTTGTCCCAAAGAAACCAAGGACTGGCGTGGGTTATAATTATTATATTATACTTTTTATAACGTGTGTTTATAAGACGGAATTTAAAGGGCCAGAAAAATGTTTTTGTGTATCATTTTAGATGTCATGTCGCAATTGGAGAGAGAAAGAGAAAAAAACAGCCAATTTGATGATTAACATACTTTAATATTGTCATCTCTTTGTGTATAAAAAGAAAAATAGGAGTATAATTGTAAAATGACATGGAGATTGTGAAGACACTAAACAAAAATGCTGCCTGTTAATTATTTGAAGTAAGTTATAGACTACTTAATTGTGCATTGTTAACTATGATAATCAACGTCTCTTTTTTATTATTTTACATTTGAAAAAATTGTCACTTTGAAAACTACAGAAAAAATGTCAAATTACTTTTCTGTTGTTGTTATTAATGTTGTTTTTTCCTCACTTATACTGTACACATATAACTATCCAAAAACACACTACATTGACAGTTGGATATTTAATTCTGACTTTTTTTATTGAATTTTCAATGCAATGAATTGCCACTTAAATTTTAACAGAAACATTTATTTGAAATTTGTGCATTTTTAATGAGTTAACTATTGAAGTTTGATTGTTATTCGTAAGAAAATGCATGAATTTCAAAATCTTAAATTTCTTATTTATTTTATTTTTCAGATTAAAATTGCAAACAAAATCAATTAACATCCAACGACATTTCACTGTAAACTATACCTGTCTCATATGATATACGTATACATACATATATAAATATATATACATAAATGAATATATATACTTTAAAAATATATATTTCTTGGTATGTGTCTGTATATTGATTATATTGGTCATCGTAATAAGATGATCGATACTTATAATGTTCTTTGAAGACATAAAATACCTGTATGTGTGTATGTGAAATTTGTATGTGTGTATGTATGAGGATCAGCATGAATGTGTGTTTGTCGTCTGCTATAAGGCGACGTCACCAAAATACCATACATTTTTAAATATGATGAAAAGTAACTTTCTTTGCTTTTACTTTAAGGCTTTTCCATGAATATAACTTTGTTTTATTTGTGGGGATTTTTTTTTTTTGGTTTGTCTTTCTTCCTGTTATTTTAATTATAAATGGGATTCTTAAAGGTACACCCATGACCCAACATGTTTTTGCCACACGCAAGTAACTATATAAATATTATACATATAAATATCTAAACACTTGTATAAATTTGCCACGATTGTAAATATGATATATATAAAAATTATATATATAAATATTATCTCTCTCCGAGTATACAAATGGGAAAATTGATTGATTGGCTATATAAGTATATATAATTGATTTGATACTCGAGTGTGTATACAGAGGTAGTTAACCTTGTATATACGAGTAGTTCAATTATTTAATAAAATTATTATTGAATCGTGTGGGGTTGGGAGAAAGGGAGAAGAAGGAATATATCGTCGAATTCATAGAAAAACATTCTAACTTACTGAAACCATACGAAAGGGCATCAATTTCAATGCAGATTTATCTTTTTTATTTATTTCTTTTAAAGAAATGAGCCAAAATTGCATTTGTTTCTCATAAGAACATCTTAACGATTTGCCAATAACAAGAATTCAATGCAAATGTGTCTCGTTTCTTTACAATTTTTGAAGAAACGAGAATAAATTGCATTTGTTTCAATATAAATTTGTCTTGTTTTTTTAATTGTTTTACAGAGTTATGAATACGACGATGTATATTTGGACTATAAAAAGCACATTTTCGGGTTGGACGAATTTTATTATGCCATTTAATCTTTACACCCTATCCTTTTAAATCCCCCATTAAAACGTCATCTCATCTTTGCATATCTAAAGCAGTATTTAATTCATTTTTTTGCTGTTGATTAAATGACAATTCTTATGTTGTTTTTTGGAGTTGTACTTGTTAAGTCAGCTGAATTTCTTTTTTTTTTATGCTAATCAAAATTAGTCCCTAAAAATTGGTAAATGTAAATAATGCAAAGGATTATCCTATGTTTGCAAAATTCTCGTCTATCTAAACCGCAAATTAGTTGCACAATGTGTCAATGATTCAGCTGCAATCTTTATGTTTGTTCAAATTTAGGATTTAGCACATTAACAATTAAGAACTTCAAATGAATGCTAATGGCAATTAGGTCCATGTTAATTATGGCAAATAAAACCGTGATTTTAGAAGTGTCATAAATCATAATAGGAAACGACAATGAAAATAATCAATTCTGTGACGTGTTTTTAGTTTGATTTAATCAAATTAAATTGAATATGCATTATGCAATGGTTAAAAAGTTTTTTTTTTTTTAAAAAAAAAAGCTGATTTATGATTGGTTATGTCAGTGTTAGTGCTAATTAAAGTCATACTGTATCATATTTCTTGCATAAAATGGGATATTGTATACTATTGTAAATTTAACCTTCTAAAAACAAATTATTTCTCAAAATTAATACTGTATTAGTAAAAAGATAAAAAAAAATGTACAAAAATATTTATTGGCAGAACTTTCTTGGTCTTGAGTTTCATTTTTATACATTATGCATACCTTAGAGAGGATAATATGTTATTGATGATATTGAAAGTGAAATTGATACAGAGCATGCAGGGTATTATTGATTTTTCCATTGACATATGATGATGATATGATTAATGTTTTAACTTAGTATTGAACGAGAAGAAAAAAAATGAATGTGGTGGGGCCATTGGAGAAGGGGGATAACATCTATTTGAATATATTATAGCCATTGTTGTTTGAGGATTTTAATCTCTGAAAATCTATAATGTATTTACAGACAAAGTGATGATCAAAAGACATTTTTTTTTGGATTTATTTTTTATCTTTTGATTGATTAGATTTTTTAAGCCCATTTTTCTCTTTTATTAGTTGCTGTTTTGTTAGTTTGTAATGCAATGTGTGTGGTACATAAATTATAAACCTACTTTTTGAAATTTTTAATCATTTCTATATAAAAATTGTGTGTAAGCATATTTTTGGATTTATAAGGAAATCTCGTAACTTCACTGTTAAAAATTAAGACTAAATTACATTGTATCCAATGCAAAATTGCGTTGTTTCAATGGACATTTGTCTTGAACATGAAGTGATAAATCGAAATATGATTTCTATGTGAATATCACGTTTTTTGATGAATTATTTGGTTTCAAATTGAGGTTTATTTGATTGGGTCCGCCGTAATTTATAATGATAAGTCACGCAAATTCGTTTATAGGGCAAACTTTTTCTTAATATCAGTAGCCACGCAAAATCATTATTTAAGCAAAAATGTCACACACATTAATAATTGATCATTTCTGTATTATTATATACGTGAAATTTAAATTATCTGATAAGTTGAAAGTTCTTCTTGATTAATTTATACTAGGTGATTTTCTAACATGAAACACTTTTTTTCAAATGGCAATAAAAAACGGGAGAAATCGCTATTGAAATGGATAAGATTTAGTCTCGTTTTTTTATTGGTACTGTAAAAACTGTGTTCCTATTTTGAGAATCACCCTGTTTAGCAGAGATATCAATATGGCTATAAAATAACTGATAGCACTGCCAATTGGGTAAAGATTTTTAAATAAAAAAATGAAACTTAATTAAAACGCCATTAGATAAGAAAAAGAAGTATAAAAATGTTATGGAAGAGCATTGTGATTAATGGTTGTAAAGCAGCTTAGCTTAGGCTTTAATTTATTTTGAACCGTTTTTTATTACAAGATTAATTGAAGTTTTTTTTCTTAAAAGTATTACTAAAAAAAAATAATGGAGAAGGGAAAAAATCAATTTCTTAAAAGTTTACAACAATATTGATTTTTTAATTAGTTAGAAACACTTTGCTTTAATTATGATAATTAATTTTAAAGTTCTGGATAGTAATAGCCGAAACTAATTTAATCAATGACATTAACATGTTTAACTAGTTTTGTATCAAGTTACTAAGTTATCAACTCAAGCTTTTAAATTTGTTTATTTTTTTTTATAAGAATAAGACGAACATGAAACTATTTTAAATATTTTTTATTAATTAATGCATTAATTGAACATGATCCTTTCGTATCCCTCGTTGGACTTCCTGTCTTTCTACCTCTACATATTATATTGACATTGGCATTCATAGTAATTGTTATTATGAATTTTAATTTGACGTCATAATCGTGACTTTTAAAAAGAAAAGAAAATGATGCAACGCTTTTTCATATTTTACAAAAAAAAGAAATGAAAAAGTTGTACGTTTATCAATGATGGGCATTTCTGGGGAAATAATTGTAAGAAAACGACAATAATAATTATTATTCTGTGAATATTTTTAATTAATTATAATTGATGCTTTTATGAGTTTTTGTCGTTGTATTTTGTACACAAGTTCCTTTTTTTTTCTAAGTCTGTGTTACATTTGTATTGTGTTTATTAGCAATATAAGTGAGTCTTATATTTATAATTTAATAACTAAAAAGGCTACAAAATTTGACATTTGGCATACATAAAATGGCATGTTTTTATGTTTTATTTCATGTTTTTTGGACATTTTAATTGCATTAAGAATATGAATGAGACGTCTTTAAAATTGATCTTGTTTTTGTGCCCCTATACCAACTGATTCAATTGGCACCAATTTTATCTCAGAATTGATGCAAAAAATGTCAAATTTGTTGTTTTTTTTAACAGGTTTTTAGTAATAAATTAGGAAAACTTACATATTGAGTCTGACAATGCATGTACAGTAATTGTACCGGGTGATCGTAATGTTTATATGCACTATAATGAGTCTATAGCTGTAAGTTAATTACATAGATTTAGCAGTAAGTTGTTCTTTGAACTATAATGGATATTGCACACGAACATTAGGATCAGCCGGTATTTACAAAGTACAATTATACATGGCCAGTATACATAATACACTGTATAGACAAAATATCATATATTATCTTTTCTGTTGCTTTTTTCGTTTATTTTTATGTATCTGCAATGTGTTTTTGTGTAAAAATGAATAACCAAAATGACGTATAACGATTTTAAATCATTCAATAATTACCCAAGACAATAATTAATAATTATGATATCTATTTGAAGTTAAAATAATCGGACGATAATCAATTTATATATTACTGTATTTTCAATAATATTTCAAGAGGGCATTTCTATTATTATTATTATTAATTATGATTATATTTTGATTCCCAATCAAGAATCCCTCAAAGCCGACTTGTTTATCTCACTTTATCCATAATAATTACGTAAACAACATTCATTTTACATTGTTCATGTTAATTAGTCAAATTAAGTCATTTTGATGAACTAAAATAGTAATAGACTATAAAACAATTGGTAAAAATGGACGATTTTCTTTTTACAGGAAACTAGGTTGACACTAGTATTTAAATTAGCTGTTAAAATTAGTTGGGAAAAAAAATTGTCTCTTTTTTTACTAATTGCTTTATTTGTTTACATATCTGAAAACAGGCAGCGAACTAATTAAAGCGAAATTTTAATTGGTTTAATTTAAGTATTTTTTTATTAGGTTTTAATTTTGTTTTTGTTTGATGTGATAAATAGTGTTCATAACAATTGAACGAAATGCCTTGTGGTGAGTACCGAATTTTGTATTTGTGGTGATGCAAAAAAAAAATCCCAATAAAAATAAATTATCAAGGCATTTTTTTCCCTTAAAATTTTTTGTTTTGTTGAATTTAAAAAATTGATACAAATTAGGAAGAAAAAGCATTATTTGCTAATTAATTGATTATGCAAGTTCTATAGTGTATTGTGATATCTATCAAGTTAATTCCTTAGATTTTCTCTGTCGACATCTTGCAGGAGCTGCAAATGTGTGTTATTTGAATGGGAAGAAAATGCAAACAAAAACTTCACGGCATAGATTTGAATTCAAATGACATGCGGTTGCTGCCTTTGTAAATATCGACGAAATGATCTTATAACTTGTGAGATAAAACAATATTTCAGCTTTTAAATTTAGTTATTGCTTTGACAATACTCGAAAATGACTTTATAATATCCCTTCCCACACATTACCTTATCAAAAAGTACAATTATTGTAGTTTTTAAATAGTTAAAATGAACAATGATTTTGACGATTGTGTTAATAACAAAAAAAATACAAATCGAGTTGTTAAATTTGTTTTTATTATACAAGATAAATTAACATTTTCAAATGTTTGAAATGAGGATATTAGGCTAATAATTAGGATCGATTGTTGATTGGTTATTGTGTGTTATTAAAATGGGATGTGACGTTTTTTGGACTGGGGAAAATGTTTAAATTGATTTGATTTTTTTTTTGGGTATTAAACTATTAAATAATATTCAGGGAAATATTTTTAACATTTGAAAATATTTTTAAGGTCAATTATCTTAAGAGCATTCTGTAATACAGGGTGTCCACAGCAATAGTGATTAATTTTTTTCATCTTATTCTTTGGTAAAATATGCGACGATGTTCAAATATGAAGAAAAAAAAGGTGTACAAAAATTTTAAATTTTAACACAAAGTAATAAGTTTTTGTTTTTACATTTCACATTTCTAATCATTTTAATTTGATGGTTTTGTCATAATAACTTTTATAATAAACGACATAGCATAACATGGATTTACCATAGGGCACCGCCAAATGTGCCAAATGATGAGCGTTTAAATTATTATTTTTTATTATTTAAATAATTATTTTGACGTCATATAAATTATACAGGGTGTTCATAAGGCAAGCAAACTCAGTGGTACCATAGTAACCATGGCAACACATGTATTTCACGATTAATCTAATTATCCATAGAATTTCAATGGAAATTTCTTTATGAAAACTCTGTAATATTATTATTGTTAATTGGAAATTACTGATTAATTATTATATTTTTTTCTGGAGTTTTTCTACCATTCATCGGTCAATTTCTCTATCTCTCTTTCCCCATCTCTCTCTATCGATTTTAAAATTTTGTTCTCGTTGTGGTTTATATGTAATGTATATACAGACATATAATTATATATGAAAATGTAAACAATGTGTATGAAAACAAACAAAAAAAAATTGAAATGTAAACAATTTGTGCGAATGAACAAAAAAAAAGTCAAATTCCTTACCTCTCCATTTATATATTTACCATCGATGAAAAAGAAATACCTTCATGTAATGAACATAAAAATTATATACAGTACTTGTACACTTCTTATTATATTACCTGTCCCCCCCTTCCAATTATCGATCTCTCTGATGATCTGATCCCCCAAAAAAATCACAGCAATAAATCATTATTATATATTAACGATGGTAACGTTTTACGTTTTTAATGTTTTGTTTTTCGATGTTAATTTTTGTGGTGAAAATAGGAAGAAAAAAAAGTTTTTTCTTTTTTTTTTGATTGAAACAAAAAATATATAAACTTAAGAAATCTTTTTAAAAAAAAAATAAATGAACCCCATGTAAAACTGCTGTAATTGATATTTTGGGATTATTTTTTAAGAAAAAAAGTAATGTAATTGTTAGTTTAAAATATATTTTTTTTATAATAGACGATTTTTATGTAGGTTCATTAAGTGACGCATCCCAAAATTCCCAATGTCGCGTATATAAAGTTGTGTCACTTTACGAACACCTAAAAAGTTTGTTGTAAAATGTAAATTGTAACAAAAAAAACCAATCGTCTATTGTAAAAAAATTATGAAAAAGATTTTAAAATGTAAAAAAAAAATTAAAAGAAAAACAATCTAATATAACTTTAGTAATAATCGATTACTAATTAAGTAAATTAGGCTTGGTCATCGCGTTGTTGAAGAAATTAGCGTAGGAATTTTGTTTTCTTTTAATTGAGATTGCAAAATAAAAAAAAAACAAAAAAGAGTTTGTGATGAATGATGATGATGATGAAAAAAAATGAATTGGACCGAAATCTATAAACAAAAAAAATTTGATGTGTTGGACATTTTTCTTGTCAAATTTTTTATATAATAATAATATTGATTGATAAAAAAATAATAATAATAATGGGCTCTATTATGGACGTTTGTTGCTCTAATTATTATAATATTACGCTGCTGAATAATAAATATGCTGTTGTAATTGCTGCCTTTTACGCCGCCAACTTTGCTGCTGCTGATACCGCTATGCTGCTCTTTGTTTTTTATTAATATTCATTTAAAAAAAACTAAGAAAATGGAAGAAAATTATTGTTTTTGTGTCATAATTATATTCGTCATTCGTTATGATGGTCTTATTATTAATATTGATTGGATATCAATTTTAATTCAATGTAGTCTTTATAATGGTTGTAGTGTAAACGAAACGCTTTTATACCGTGTATTTTCAATGGGACAAAAGCAAATTATGACTTTTTTAAGTTTGAATTAACTAGAAGAAGAGAGAAAATAACATTTAATGTTACTGAAAAAATCAGATAGAGACTTCCACGTTGCTGAATTTGATTGCTAATGTGATTTAAATAAGATGATAAAATTTGGTATTTAAGTTGTAAATTTAGTTTTATTTGGGATTAAGATACTTCTTTTGGTACTGCAAAAACCTTAAGGATTTAATCTGTGATTTAGCTTTTAAAACATCAAAAATTGTGTTTTTAATTGTCAAATTTAACTGCTAATGTGACTTCACGTCTAAATTTGATTTCTGAGGAACCACTTCAATTTCTGAGGAGTCTCTTTCTTGATTTTTACTGTAACATTATAACGCAATATTAAACTGAACGCAAATGTATTTTACCTTAGTTATTTTATATAAAAAACCCAAACTTGAAATGCCAATTTGAAAACGTGTAATTTAATCTTTTTATTTTTGAAGTTATTGCTTAGCTACAAAATAAGGACAAAAACATGTCTCTCTTCTTCTAAAAATAAAAATAATTGCACACGAAATATTACGTGAAAAACAAGAATTAACTGTATTAATCCATTATATTATAAATTTGTGTCATATACATTGTAAAGATTTGTAAAATGAATGTTGAATCCCCATTGTTTTGTTAAAACTCAGGTACAAAATGTTTATGAGAGGTCAAATGTGGTAAAACAAAAAAAAATATTAAGATAAAAAATGCCACCTAGATTTCACTACCGATACCTGCACTTTATCTAATATATCTTTCAATCGTATATAATACAGTTTAATTTTGAATTTAACTCCTCATTTTCTTTAAAGTAACATCCTAGTTAATTGGGTTACTAATGCTTTGTCTAAATAGACTGCATGCATAAACCCTATTAACTAGGATCACACAACCCTTTTAATTTTTCTTTTTTTTTCTTTTTGTTACATTATTTTATTGATTTATATTTTCTTATATGTCTATCTCACACTAATATGATTTTATACGACATCCAAAAAATGTAAACGAAAGAGAAAAAGAAGTTTAATTTTTTTAAACTATCATTTTAAGAAATTAAGGATTGTATTATGGTTTTTTTATGATGAAGGAGATACAAAATACACAACTAAGGCAGCACTTTACTTGGCATAGATGATGATAATTGATATAAATGGGCTTTCGATATGTATTGCCGGTACCAAACAAAATTCAAAAAAGTTACTGAGTATGTCTGTGTGTATGTGTGACTGTGTGTGTGTGTGGATTGTTGAAAAAAATCGATCTCTGTACAACAAGCAATAATAATAATGATTATTATAAATACAAGTGTGAATTATTACTTTGAGCGAACTAGATTTTTCTACAATCTGTGTAATATTATAGAGATTGAGAAAATGATTTTTTATTCATGATTTCTTTTTTTGTTTGGTTTATTTTATGAATTAATATCGCACACACGTAAAACTTGTTTATTTGTCGTATATTATTTTTTTGTTTTGTTTTGATTTGTCATTATTATTACTATTACGACAAACCATGATCCCCTGCAGTCTCATCCTTTAGTGACACTATTGTTTTATTATGTGAAACAGGGTGAGTGTTTTATGCGATATTTTTTAAATTGTTATTAATCGAGTCTTAACGCAGCATTGTTGTGGTCCATCTTATTCCCAATGAAGATATGTTCCAATAAAACTTTAAAAAAATAATAAAAAAAGCAAATTTTCAACAAAAATAATGTTTGATTTTTAGGAAGGCAAGTTTTACATTTCACAGTTATTATTTGGCACTAGAAAGTAGCAGCAGCCTTTTCCAGACGATGCTTGGGGCGAATTTGGAGTAACTTTTCATTTTGAACTTAATCTAAGTCATCTTTTAACAAGATATTAAACTCACAGTATCTTATGTGCCATTTTAAACATTGTTTTTAGGTATAATTTGATTACTGCTAACTTTCCGGATTGGAGTTCACATTGTTGGATAAGTAATTGACCTAAACTTTTTTAATGAATTTTTCATTCATTTGTGAAAAAAGTTTAAAATTGGAACAGTTATTTTTTAAAATAAGTTTACTTCTAACAAATTTAAATTAATATAGCAACAACTTTCTTCAAACTTGTGCATTACTTTGAAAGATTTAAATAATATTTTGAAAACGCCGCTTAGTTTGTGTTTCTTATAAATGCCAGTAGATGGCGATACCATTGCTAATTTTATTTTAAGCTGACGTGTATTTAATACGACATCGATAGTGCCCAATATGTAAACGTATCGATAGTTTATTTTGCCTTTACTTTTTCATTTGTAGTATGCTATCGATTATTTGCAAAGTATCAATTGCTGACATTTCATCGATGTTTTTGTGTGTTGACATTATAATGCTTATTTGCCAAAGAAATTGGTCAATTTCTCTTCGATAACTTAAATTTTCTATTATATATTTTGTATGGTTATGTTAATTATTAGTACAAAATGGCTTATCAGTCTTTTGTTCAGGAATATATGCAAATGCCAACGGTGACCAGAGCCTATACGACTGCATGTGTGCTAACAACCTTTGCTGTGGTAACTACAGTAGATTACATTGCTTTTTAAATCTTTTCACCAACTCGTAACAAATAAATCGATAATTGATGTATTTATTACTTTGATTCTTTTAGCAAATGGACATTGTGTCGCCTTTTCAATTATACTTTAATCCAGACTTAGTATTTAAACATTTTCAGGTAAGACTTTAGAACACGGTATATAATAATAAAGCGTAATGGATGCCAATGTTAACGAAATTGTATTGTGTTTGTCATTGAAGCTGTTTTAATTATACACAGATGTTGTGTGAGTTCATTACATTCAACTACGATAAATTATAATCAAAACACCAGAATACAATTGTTAAAATGGCAACTGAATTGACATTGACATTCCTAACACATACTCGGTGGATTCAAATCATCTAATTACAACTTGTGTTGATTTGTTTCAGTTATGGCGAATGGTAACGACGTTTCTATTCTTTGGTACCTTTGGTTTTAATTTTCTATTTAATATTACATTCACGTATCGCTACTGTCGAATGCTGGAGGAAGCCTCGTTTCGTGGGAGAACAGCTGATTTTTTCTTCATGTTTATGTTTGGTGGAGCATTGATGATCGTATCCTTTGAAAACATAGAAAACTATCGTTAACAAGACGTTAAAGAAACTTTATAATGTCAGTATTCGTCAGTAAAGAAACGAAAAAGAAATTATCGCATTTCAATATAGATTGTCTCATGAAACATGGTTAAATTTATTTGGTTGCAATACCGAATTGTCTCAGTTTATTTATTGACGAATAATGGAGTTGCGAAATTTTCTTATGAAGCCGACACTATGTGATGTTTTTCAAGAGTTTACTTTTTTTCTTAATCTGTACGTTAAAAGCTGATTGCACTTTTTGCAAATCTTCCATTTTTAGGCCAAGCTTTTACAATAATGCTCGTTTACGTTTGGAGCAGAAGAAATCCGTTTGTCCGGATGAATTTCTTTGGTCTTTTAAATTTCCAAGCACCTTATTTACCTTACGTACTTTTAGGATTTTCGTTACTCCTAGGCAATTCGGTTATTGTTGATGTTATGGGTAAGATCATTGCTGTTTTGTTGGTATAGTGAGGCTTCATTAAACTTGTCATTTACAGGAATTGTTGTTGGTCACATGTACTACTTTCTGGAAGATGTTTTTCCTGCTCAACGTGGAGGAATGAAGCTTTTGCAAACACCAAGATTTTTGTAATTCGAGTCAAATTTAGAAAAAGCTTTTGTTTTTTGAGTTGTAAAATATCTTTTTGTTGCTGCTTGATTTAGAAAAGCGTTGTTGGATGGCAACGATGATGATCCAAACTATAACCCACTGCCAGAAGAAAGGCCTGGTGGATTTAACTGGGGTGAAAGACCAGTCCAATAAGTAAACGAAAAGGTGTTTTAAGTATCAAATTTCATACGATTTTTGTTCGTTTTCTCTTTTCTGTGTACAATATGTTAAAATCTTTTATTTTATTATTATCAAAGATAAATGACTTTAAACAGTGAAATCATCTGAATTTGATGCGAGAAGAAATACAACTATTCTTTTACGTGATAGCTAATTTTCAACTGAATTCTATTAGATTTATTTAATCACAGATTCGTGGCAATGCCGTACGTGAAATTATGATTATGTTAATACATCTCAAATCGAAATTAAAATGTTAACTTATTTTAAATTTGCAAGATTTGCATTGAGGTTTTTTTTGTCATTAGTCTTAAATTTTAAAAATACTAAGTGTGAATGCCAATCGAGTGAAATTTTCTTAGTACAATTGAATGACACTTACCAGTATTTAAAATTGCCATTACCAAGTATTAACCAATACCAGAAGTACAAGTTTCTCTGCACAAGTGTTTCTTACTTGCGCAATAAACGCAAGAAGAAAATCGTTGTCAATTAATCTAATGTCTTTTGGTTTAAACTTTCTAACATTTTTTAGGATTTTTTTGTATCATTCAACAGGAACGACTGTTTTATTTTTGAGTATACTGTTACTGCAGTTATTTTTCAACAAATTTAACTTTCGTTGAAGGATAAAGTCGAAAACGATTAAAACTACACTCAAAAGGTTGAATTATGAAGATCAGTTTGGTAAGTTAAGTCAACAGTTACATTTTACTTTATTATTGAGAATAATATACTGTAAACGTGAATGTAACGTTCGTTTTGCTTTATCAAGTTACTACAGTACAGCAATTGGAATTTTAAGTTTAGCTACAATGGAGTAATTAGGGATTACCATTCAATTTGTTAGTAAAACGTAATACTGTATTCCATTTAATGGGAACTTAGACAAACATATGAATCATCAATTACATGAAATATAATTATGTAACAATTTGATTTTATTCTGTTGTTATTATTATGCATGGAAGTGTCTAGTTTTAATAAACAAGATAGGGTTAAATTGAAAACAGCTGTTTAAATAGCGACACCTAGTGGAGTGTTAGCTTCATGAACGCTTTGCGCATGCTCAGTACTTTGTCTGAGTCCTTGAGTTGATTGCATTGGTAGTGGTAATAATGGCGTCTTTGTGTCGTAGGGATCGTAAATCCATGTGGTAACTAGAATCTCTTTAATTTAGAGTCGAAATTATGCAAATATTGTAAGAAGAGTAGATCATCCATTTTTCAACAACCACCAGAAATGCAAGTTATTACATCAAAAGTTGGTTGTATAGCCAGAAGTGTGTTTACGGGAGTGTATAATTTAACCTTAATTGGAGGAGACGCGCAAACCCTTGTAACTAGTTGCAACGCAGGAACTCGTAAAGTCCATCCGTCAGAGCCTCGGTCTGGTACGGCAGCGGATGAACCTCAGGGTATTCTATCAGCTTGGTCTGGCTTTCCTAAAGATTTCTCGAGAACAGCGATTAAAAAAGGACTAATTGGTGACGACGCGTTTTTTATTGGAAAATATAAAGCTATTGATGTGTTCGGTAAGATTCAATTGATATTAATTTATAATTCTAACACAAATTTTTGCTATTGATAGAAAAAAAAACAATGCCATTTTATGCAACTTGCAGGGGGCAAAACAAACTTCTCAATCATTTCTTTAACACTACAATTCTGAATGAAATTTGAACTTAATTAAACTAAAGTTCAAAGAACAAAGCTGATAATACAGTATATACGGTACAAGTTAGATTAAGAAGGATGTGTTTGCTAGAAATCAACACCATGATGGGTCTAGCTTTGGTTTAAAACGACGAAATTACCTGCATAAATGTAATGGTGTGTGATAATATTATGTTGCTGATGACTTCTTTACTGTATTAATCAGAACTTTTAATTAAGAGCAAATAATCCTCAAAGTTAATGAAAGGCTGAAACGGTTGTCAGGCATCAATGCTTGTTTATTGCAATCTGGTGAATCATTTTAAACAATTAAGGTTTCTGGCCTAAACGCCTGCAATGCGTTTATGATCACATGATACAAAGTCACTCAAATTAATACACAATTTTAATCATATTATCAGCATTTTTGTAATTTTGAGCTAGTTCTCCATTCGATTAACTTGATTGGTAATTTACTTTTATTTATTCCGGCTTTTTGCGGATGACAAGGTCGTCTACAATATACTCGTAATAATGAAGCGGAATTGTAGTTTGGCAAAAGTATTTCAACTGCAATTTTACGTATAAAAATTTAATTGCTCATCTGTCGTAACTTGTCTAGTTTATGCCAGGATGTATTATACAATTTCAGTCGTTGACGCTGTGATTATACTGTTTATTGCATCAAACCAGATTAGCTTAATTATCAATTTAATTTATAAGATACTAATTTCCTTTTGCATCATTTCTCTTGCAGTATAATTAGTTTTAAATATAAAAAAAAAAAGCACCAGAACCAAAATGTTTGGTTCCAGAAATTTAGAATTTTGACGCCCTCTGCTATTGTAACGCCCTAAATACATTGTTATTGCTGGATTGTGTGTAAATATGAATGAGAATATCTAGGTAATGGATAATTTATTGCATTGCGGCATTTTTGTCTGGGGCATTTTGACATTTAATTTCGCAAATTGGACGTAGGCGTGTTGGGGCTTAGTAAGGTTGGAATTTGGATGTGATTAGTAAACGATACTCGAACAATCCAATTTAACATCATAAACTATACAGTAGTTTAGTTTTAAAATGCTCTTATTAAATCTAAAAGTAAATGTCCTTGAGATTTGTTGAATGTAGATTTGCATTGGGTCATTAAATACGAAATAGTGGCCAGACTAGTGATTGTGAAATAGCCTGTGCAATTTTTAATGTTGACATTGGTAATTGGAACGGTTTTTATAGT
Organism: Helicorthomorpha holstii; assembly: GCA_013389785.1. NCBI lineage: Eukaryota > Metazoa > Arthropoda > Diplopoda > Polydesmida > Paradoxosomatidae > Helicorthomorpha > Helicorthomorpha holstii. The sequence goes on from JAAFCF010007040.1 coordinate 49,667, forward strand.
ACAAGTGTATTAATTTTGCTTTGGTTTTGCAACGTGCAGTACAAAATTAGGTGTCGTATAGGTGAAGCAAAATAAAGTTTAAGGAATACCGGCTGTTTTATGGTACAGCTATTGTGAAACTTCGTACTCTAAGGATGTTTGTTAAATTAAACATGTTGTTGTTAACTGGCTTTCAAAAACTGGCTGTGGAATTTATTTGAGGATGGTTTATCGTGTAACAAGTTTTTGAATTATTATGTATTGTTTGTAATGGTTATTTTAAGGTGTCAATTACACAACTCTTTTGCATTTGAATGGCACAGTAGTTTATTTACATATCGTTTTACCCTTTCGTAAACAGGGAAAATGTTAAATCTGATTACTGTACTGCTGGTTTTTATCGCAATTGTTAAAATATGTTGATGAGACACGATAACAGTATAATAAAAGAATAACATCGTTAATGTTAATGTAAAAATCTGACAAACACTTTGCTTCCAAGTTGAAATTAAATCTACAGTAATTGCTAATGTATTTTAAAGTCCAATTTGGTGAATAAGAAACCTTGCTAAGTTTCTAGAAGCAAAATTTATGGTATTTAGGCATTGTTTATCTTTTAAAACAAAATTGAATCTTCTTTGTTATCTAATTATGTCTTGTAATAATAAATTTGAATTTTAAGTTGTTAAACTATATTGGTAATGCGATTTAAAGACGAAATTGGATACTGAAAGAATCTCAATATGTTTCGAAAAGATACATTTGGTATTTAAATATTGATTTCACATTTAGAAAACACAATTTGATACTGTCTGTTATATAGTTATGTTTTATAATACAGAATTTGGAATTTGAGATGCTAAATTTGATTGTTAATGTGATTTAAAATTTCAGTTTGGTACTGGAGGAACCTCTCATTTTTGGGATGTCAAATTTTGATATTTACACGTTTAATTTTTGGTTTTTTTTATACATTTATTTGAGGTGTAAAATGAGTTGTGAAGCTGACTTTAAATGGTAGTTTATTTACATATCAATGATGTCATTTTGCAGTTTTATATTTAATACAGGAAAAATGTTGAAACTGATTACTGTGAATGTTACTGCAGATTCTTATCGAAATTGCTGGAATAGGTTGTTGGTTCACGATAACAGTTGTGCTTTTAACAATGAAATTTGATTTTTTGGGAATTGGTTAACACATTTTTATGTATTTCATGAGGAAATTTATATTTTTTGAGTTTATGTAGACAAAACAGTGATGACCTATTTCAAAGTAGTTAGAAAGAAAAAAATCCTTAACAAATCGATTTCTATAGCTCACACATGCGCACATTGATGTTAAATTTTCATTTTGATTCATAAAAAAACAAATTTTTTTTAACCCTTTTTACACTATTGTTGGTTTTGATTTAATTTGACTTATGTAATCTTCCGCAGTCGTGTTAAGTTTTAACTGGATTTTAACCGGTTATGTGAAATGATTATATTTTCTTTTCATATTTTATCAGTGATTTATTTTTGCCTTGTCATATATTTTTTTCAGTGTCTTTAAACTTTGTAAAAATGTTGTAGATAGGTTGCGAATTTATTTTGTCCGTCATCACTTTAAGTCAAGTAAAAGTTAAATGATAACATTTTTAATTATTTTTGTATTTAGCAATTGAAGTGTTTCGTTGGAAATTCTACACAATGATGCACTTGAACTTATCTTTATAATATCGGATGTCTAGGGGTCTTTAAATCGTTAAAATAAGTTTGACAGATTTCTTCAACAACTTTTTTTTTATTTTATTTTTGTATGTGAGAAATTTGTTGTGTGTCTAATAAGGCATTTTGAGCGTTCCCCTTTATTTTTGTGTGTATGTATGGTTTTGGTTTAGGCAAAATGTCAAAGGTACATCCAGAGATTCCATCTAAACGGCTTGTTTTAAACAGCGGCAAAAAATATTTAAAAAAAAAAAGTTTTAAGGTGAACTTGAATATTGTGACAGACGAGAATGAGAACATCTGGGTTTTAAGAGTTAAAACATAATGGATAAATAGCACGAGAAAGACTATAATAGTTAAGAGATAATGTTATGTGGTCTATTTACGGAAGATCCAGCCCCAGCCTTGGTTTACCGTTGGAAAACATTCCGTTTGATGTCATATGACGAGCTTAAACCGCTAAATTTCATTTTCATGACTTTGGCAAAACATTCGTGTAATTTATTTGTAGCAATTTTTTTTCTTCTGGCATATTTTATTGACGTCGCTTTAAAGTTAAATTTAAACCAAGAACAAATCTAAAAACCTTTTAAGATTAATGGATGCGAAATTTATTTAACTTTGATTTTAATATTTTAATTTCTTTCAGGAGTGGCCGACGGTGTAGGTGGTTGGAGGACGTATGGAGTGGATCCATCCCATTTTTCTGGAATGTTAATGCAAACGTGTGAACGACTAGTGAACTTGGGTCGGTTTAATCCTCAAAAGCCGGCTTCAATCATCTCTGGTAGCTACTATGAACTGTTTGAAAATCGTCAACAGATAATTGGTACAGTATTTCTTTGTGTTGTATCGTATTGCGTTGAGTTTGACCAAGTGTGCTGAGTTACTAACCTCCGTTTTTATAATTATTCACAGGAAGTAGTACTGCTTGCGTGGTAGCTTTTAATCGGGCGGAGGGTAGAGTTTATACTGCAAATATTGGAGATAGTGGCTTTCTAGTAGTAAGATCAGGAAAAATAGTTCATCGATCTTCAGAACAAACACATTATTTTAATACCCCTTTTCAATTGTCATTGGTTCCTCCAGCACAGCGAGAACAAGTTTTGAGTGACAGGTTTGGAAATTGACATTGTATTGTTTAAATTCGCAGAAAGATATATCATGCTAATTTGTGGTTTTGCAAATGTGTGTGTGTGTAGCCCTGACTCTGCTGACACAACGGAATTTGTGGTGCGTAATGGAGATTTAATCGTCGTAGCTACTGATGGATTATTCGATAACATGCCTGATAAAGATATAGTGGCGGAATTATGTAAAATGAAGGTAATGTACCTTGTATTATGCTTTACATTGAGTTTTGTTTTGGAAGCTTAGAAATTAATTTTGTGGTAATTAATTACTTAGGAAGTAACATCAGAAAGTATACAGTGGGCAGCAAATTCTATAGCGATGCAAGCAAGACGGCACGCATTTAATTCCCATTATATGTCTCCCTTTGCCAGACGGGCTGGTGAAAATGGTATTCAGACGATAGGTAATATATCAATGATTAATTATTCAGCCAGAGGAGTCATGAAAATTCATTACAAAGAACGTTTCGTAAAGTGATAGACTCCTTTTTACGATAAATATATCTGTACAATCCAAATCAATTGTTTTGGGTATCTGCAGTCAAATGTTTGTTTTTTCACGACACCTCTGTCAGCTGTACTGGATATAATTATTATAATCTTTAACGATTTTTGTAGGTGGAAAGCCTGATGATATAACGGTGTTACTTGCGAGTGTAGCGCTATGATTTTTGATAGCAGCTAAACGTGCGAAGAACTCAGGCTTGCTTTGTTAGATTGTGATATCAAAGATGTCGCCATATGCCATAACGTCGCAACAAATAGCGCATCTTTTTAAAAAAAATTAAACTTGAGATTAGCTATGAGAAGAAAAGTGTCAAGAAACGGCCGATGGAGGGGACGAATATGGATTTTGGACTGGCACTAATTTGAATGGTTTGAACTTGGTAGCTGATCGTTCATTACGCTTTCTATGTAGTCCCACTTTTGAGGGGATCTTCTTCGAATTATTGTTTTAGTTTTTGAAATTTTTGCTTTGTTTTTCCTGTTAAAGACGTAGTCCGGATATATACTATCGTGGAAAATTATAGATGAATTTAAGAAAACCGGTGATTAAGAAATACAGTTTACTGTAGAAATTCGGATAGTGAGAGAAATCTAGTATTGGAATAAATTTTTACTCGGAATCTGTAAATGTAATTAAATTGGAGCAAACAATATTCACTATTTTCGGTATTCAATTTATTGTAGCTGTTTGTGCAAGTATTTACAGCTTATATAAGGAATTGAGGAATCGAAGAAGATACAGTTACAGACGGTGGTGTCTTTCATTTGGAGCATCGTTGGATATCCATACCATTATACTTCTACATATTGGATTAGAACTGATTTGATTCTGTTCGGTCAGCGGTGGTGAAGATAGCTGTGTTTATATCAACCAAAGTTAAAAATATATCAAGATTTGCATTTATTTTTTGTTTGAAATGTTTTAGGTATGGTAATGACGACCATTCCTGGTCATATTCCTGTTGGTCACATTTATTCGCTTTTTTGATAATCTACTCTTGTATACACTTTTTAGATATTCACACATTGCATTGGAAGAAAGATATTTAGCATTTTTGTAACATGAGAGCCTTGGATAAAGAAATTTTTTGCCTTTAATTTAAATTGTTACACATGGACAAAGGTTACAAGTAAATAGCCTAACCTCGCGATGTATGATTATTTTAAATTTGGTTATTTTTAAATCGTAAATATGGAACCAGTTTAGTTTTTAGGAAAAGGAAGTAGGGCCCCTGCATTGAAATGTTTATGCCTCGGTGAGTAATTCCCTGACTTTTGTTATTATTTTGAGGTTACCATAGCAACTACCAATGTTTGTGTTTACATCTTCTGCCTAGTTATTTGTAACTGAATTAATGATGAGAGCTGCGTTGTTATAGTATTACAGCGGTTATTTAAAAGATGCAGCTAAAGCATCTAAAGAATTTGCTGCCTCACCAAGTAAGTATATTAATAAAATTTCTTAAAATAATGTTTCTTGTGTCATATTGTGTAAATGACACGATATTGTGTAACAATAAAATGTATTAATTTTAAGGATGGCGCTTCTAAAATCATGGCACTGGCATGGGCACCAAATAATCTGAAATTTGCAGTGTGTACCGCCGAAAGAGTGGTGTTATTATATGATGACAACGGGGAAAAGCGAGATAAATTTTCAACTAAACCTGCTGATCCTAAGGTTTTATATTTTTAACCTCATAGGGTGTTATTCGTAGTTATTTTACAGCTACAAGAGTTCTATGACTAGGAGCTTCGATGAAGTGACTAATCATTAATTTTATCAAGTTTTTAATTGACAAAAATGTGTTTTGATAGTTTGGTAAAAAAAGCTATGTTGTTAAAGGATTGGCTTTCTCGCCAGATTCAACAAAAATTGCCATTGGGCAAACGGATAACATAATTTACGTGTACCGAATAGGAGACGATTGGTAAGTAAATTGGGACCAATATTGCAGAATTTGATTAGACTCTACAAAATTTGATTATATAGGAAAGATAAGAAAGTAATTTGTAATAAGTTTATGCTGCAAAGTGCAGTCACGTGTTTGATTTGGCCCATTGAAAGTTCTATCGTTTTTGGTCTCAGTGATGGCAAAGTAAGTATAGTTTATCAAATTGAAAGCGGTTGTAGTGTTTAAAATTTGGTTTTTATTTAGGTGCGCCTTGCAAATGTTAAAACTAATAAGTCGTCGACAGTTTACGCATCGGATTCATTTGTCGTTTCATTGGCACCTCAGTAATCATACTTTCTATTTATTTTAAATTAATTAAACCCATTAATTGTTTTGTTGTTAATTAAGTGTTAACGGAAGGGGGTTTATTTCTGGTCATGCAAATGGAGTCGTGATTCGCTACTTTTTTGAGGGAGATTTATCAGGTGAAATTCAGGTGACTTATGCTGCATTTCTCCTTTCTAGACATGATGTTTTAGTAATAATTTATATGGCGTTTAACAGGGAAAAATTCTAACTCATTCTTGTCCGCCTTACGCTTTGACATGGACTTTAAATGGCATTGTGATCGGTGGCTGTGATAAACGAATAATTACTTACAACAAAGACGGCAAAATCATCCAGCAATTTGATTACAGTCGAGATCCTTCTGAACGAGAATTTAGTTGCGCTGTTTGCAGTCCAAGCGGGCAGTCGGTTGTTTTTGGAAGTTATGACAGGTTAAAAAAGGCTAGATCCTATTAGTGTATTTTAATTAATGTTTTGTGTTTAATAACTATTGTAAAGGTTAAGAATATTTAATTGGAGTCAGCGTAAATCGTTATGGGAAGAAGCAAAGCCTAAAGAAATAGCGAATTTATATACGATCGCCTGCTTATCCTGGAAAAAAGATGGATCCAAAGTCATTGCAGTAAATTAGCTATATCCATTTAATTTTTTTAGTGTGTGAATGAAATTAAAGGTTGATTTGTTTAACAGGGTACCCTTTGTGGTGGAGTAGAGCTTTTTGATTGTTCCTTGAAGAAAACAATTTATAAGAATAAGTTTGAGATTACCTACGTTGGTTTAAGCCAAGTAATTGTAAAAGATTTAGCTACAAATAATCGAGTTGTATTAAAATCAAATTATGGAAATGAAATCGATGATGTGAAAGTTTTGGGAGATGAGAGATATTTGGTAGCTCAAACGCCAGACACTTTGCTACTAGCAGATTTATCAACCAACAAGAAAAGCGAAGTAATTTTTGATATTTCTGTTTAACTTTATTAGAGTTGTAGTAAATTTTTTTTAATTTAAAGATTTTATGGAGCAGCACTGGTGGAAATGAGAAGTTTTATTTTGACAACAAAAATGTATGTTTAATTTTTAACGTCGGAGAATTGACTTTAGTTGAATATGGGAATGATCGAATTCTTGGTTCTGTTCGGACAGAATTTATGAATCCTCATTTAGTCAGGTAAAATATTAATGAAATTATAGTTGTCAAATGACATTATAAACCCATGTGTTGTAGTGTTAGAATAAATGAACGATTACAAAAGTCAAATGAAGATAACAAAAAGATGGCTTATTTGATGGATATTAAAACAATTTGCGTTTGTAAGTTTGTTTTTTTTTAAGTTTTATCATTTTTTTATGTATTAATTTTTAAATGCAATCATATAGTTGATTTGGTAACAAATGCAACGTTAGCTCAAGTGTCTCATGATTCAAAAATCGACTGGTTAGAGGTAATTTAAACATATAGTGTATTTCATCATCTAGTCTTGAATAACGATTTTTTCTTTGATAAATGGATTAGCTTAACGAAACAGGGCGCAAATTGTTATTTAGAGATAAACGTTTACGGGTTAGTTGTGCTTTGGATTTGATTTCAAAATATTTAATAATTAGGTTTTACTTTTATAATGTTATAGTTAAATCTAGTCGACGTTGAGACTCAAAACAAAACATCAATTCTAAATTTTTGCGCATTTGTACAGGTACACTTGGTTCGTTTTTTTTAACAGTTTCTTGTTGATAATTTCAATATTTTAGTGGGTTCCAGACAGCGATGTGGTCGTAGCACAGAATCGAGGAAACATTTGTGTTTGGTACAATATTGACATGCCAGAAAACATAACGATGTTTCCAATCAGAGTATTATATCAGTGATTAGTGTTTAAAGTCTTGAATTTACTTTGTACGTTTTTTAAAGGGTGAAGTTGTCGATCTGGAAAAAGTTGAAGGTAAAACCGAAGTTCTGGTAAAAGATGGAGTTACTACTTTATCATATACTCTTGATGAGAACTTGATTGAATTCAGGACTGCAATCGAAGACGGAAATTATGTTAGGTAAAACTGTTTTATAAAACTTTTTTTTGAGACTTTTATAAAACGATGTTTTTGTTGTTGCAGAGCAATTACTTATTTAGAGTCGCTAGAAATGACACCAGATTGTAAAACAATGTGGAACACTTTAGCCAAACTAGCTATGGAGAATAAACAATATGCAGTAGCAGCAAGGTTGAATTGTTTTAGTAATTTCGTTTAAATAAAATTAAGCCATTGTAATAACTTTAAACAGATGCTACGCCGCGTCGTGTGACATTGCTAAGTGTCGACATCTAAACCGAATTATTGGTCAAGCAAAAGAAATCGCCAGTTTAACGGTATTTCGTATAAATGTTTTCTTAAAACATATAGACTTTTTATCTATTACTTTGTTTTATAAAGGGAAGTGATGGTTATGAGCATTATGCTGTTCGAGCCCAGTTAGCTTTGTTTGAAAAGCAGTTTAAAGTGGCTGAAATGATTTACATAGAGCATGACGATATCGAAGCGGCAATTGCTATGTATCAGAATCTTCACAAATGGGAAGATGCCATTTATTTGGCAGAGTCGAAAGTAATTACACTAAGTAACTTCTAGTGAAATATGAAATGAATTTTTAATTAAAACGTATAGGGATATTCTCAACTGGATACTTTAAAATCAAATTATCTAAAATGGCTACATGAAACTAGACAAGAAGACAAAGCTGCTGAGGTTTTATTGTATTAATTTAACGAAAGATGTGGTTATTGAATCTAAACAGTATTTTTTATATTTTGAAGATGAAAGAAAGAGAAGGAGATTATGCTGCTGCTGTGAATCTGTATATGAAATGTGGCTTAGGAACAAAAGCTGCTGGACTTATTTTATCTTCTTCGGTATTATCTACGTTACTAAAATTTGTTTTTATTAAGATATTACAATCTTAAATGTAGGATCTTGCAACAAACGAAGATCTAGTTGCTTCAGTTGCTTCTTCCTTAATTAAAATGGAACTGTACGATAAGGTTATATGTCGTGATGTAAAATTTTATAAGTTATTATAACTTTGAAATTTGTAGGCTGGAGACCTTTACGAAAAAACCAGAAACAATGCAAAAGCTTTAGAGTGCTATCGAAAAGGAAAAGCATTTCAGAAAGGTGATTTAAATACTTATTGTTTTGTTCGTAAAACTGAAAAATGATTGTATAATAGCTGTGGAATTATCTCGAGTTTCCTTTCCTCGCGAAGTGGTGCCACTTGAAGAAGAGTGGGGTGACTTTCTTGTTTCACAGAAGCAGACGGAGGCTGCAATCAATCATTACATTGAGGCTGGGTATACCGTGTTAAATAGCAATTCAATATTGAAATTTGATTTTATTGTTGTTAATAGTTCTACTCTGAAAGCGTTGGACGCTGCAGTTAATGCAAAGCAATGGAAAAAAGCAGCTCAAATAATTAAGGTGATAAATGATCCTTCAGTTGTCGACAAGTATTACCAAACTCTTGGACAGCATTTTGCAGAGATTCAAGATTTCAAAGTAATTATACTTTTTTTGGTTTTATTTGTCTTGAAAGTTACTTAATAGCGTATTTGTACGATTAGAGTGCTGAACATTTCTTTGTCGAAGGAAAAATGTTTTCAGAGGTTGTTAAAATGTATAATAATGCTCGTTTGTGGGAAAAAGGGTTTAAAGTAAGTATAGCAAACTAATAGGTACTTTTAATAAGTCAATTCACTTTTAAATGTTTATTTAGATAGCAGCTGAGCATATGGAGTCTCAAGAAGTTTCAAAAATGTATGGAGAACTAGCTCAAAAGTTAGAAGACCAAAATAATTTTGAAGATGCCGAAAAGTAGTTACCATTATTAAAGGTTGAAATAACAAGTTTAAAAGTGATTTTATTGTTGTAGATTATATGTTTTATTGAACGAGCCCGATTTAGCGATTACTATGTACAAAAATCACCAGTTGTATGACAATATGATTAAATTAGTCAAAGTTCATCATCCAGACTTGCTGACGGATACTTACATTCACTTAGCTAAAGTATGTAAAATAGCAGTATATTTGTATAATGTAAAAATGTAAATTGATTAATATCGCGTATTTTTAGCAATTGGAAAGCAGTGGACGTTATCGTGAAGCCGAGAAGTATTATTTGGAAGCCAAAGATTGGAAAGCGACGGCTAATATGTATCGGGCAGCTGATATGTGGTCGGAGGCTCATCGAGTTAGTATAGCCAATAAAATAGATAAAAATGTCTACATTAATTTTGTAATAAAATGCAGGTGGCTAAAAATCATGGTGGACAAACTGCAGCTAAGCAGGTTTTGTTTTTGTGGGCCAAAAGTCTGAATGGGGAAGCAGCTGTTAAATTACTCAACAAAAACGGCTTTTTGGATTTTGCTATTGATTATGCAGTTGAAAATAATGCGTTTGACTTTGCGTTTACGTTGACAAGAATTGGAAACAAAGATCGAGTTGGAGATATTCATCTTCAGTATGCAATGTTCTTGGAGGACGAAGGCAGATTTAACGAAGCTGAAGTTGAATTTATAAAAGCTGGAAAGCCAAAAGAAGCTGTCTTAATGTAGGCAATCAACAACATAGCAAGGCAATCAATTGTAATTTTGAATAAAACGATTTAAGTGCTTTTATAATGCAGGTATGTGCATAATAAAGACTGGGATGATGCTCAACGGATTGCTGAAGCGTATGATTCATCTTCAATTCCTGAAATATTAATTGGACAGGCTGAAACTGCTTTTGGAAGTGGTGATACAGCTACGGCTGAATCACTGTTGTTAAGAGCTCAACGTCCTGACGTCATTCTTAAATATTATAAAGTAACTTTTTGACTTTTTCCATCTGATAATGTATAAAAGTCAATATTGTAAAGGAAAAACTTAAAATGTTATTAGGACAACGCAAAATGGACGGAAGCACTGCGTATATGTAAGGACTATTTGCCTCAAAAATTGCAACAGGTTCAAGAGGAATGTGATAAACACATGGGTGCCATTGGTAGCAGGTACAATTATATTTGTTATCTTTCAAGTTTGAGTTGAAAAATGAATAACTGTGTTTATATAAATGCAGTGGCGCTGATGCGATTCTAAGTCAAGCAAGAGAGTTTGAAACATCAGGAAATTTTGCTCGGGCTGTTGAGACTTATATTCGTCTTTCTCACGTTAATACGGTGGACTCGACAGTCATTGAAAAGTCCTTGTTAAAAGCGGCTGACTTGGCAGGCAAATTCTTAGGTGATGTGAAAGCAGTGGAAACAGCTAAAGTGGTTGGCCAGCGTTTGATTGAACTAGAAAAATTTAATCAGGTTCATTGCACAATAAATAAAAATGGTTATGTTGAAGTCAATTGTTTTGGTTTAATTAGGCAGCTCAAGTGTACATTGCTGTGCGAATGAATAAAGAAGCTATTGATGTGCTAGCAAAGGGAAACAATTGGGATAAAGCTAGAAAAGTGGCGAAAGAATTGGATCCAAAGTAGAAAAAGATTTGAATATATTAACAATTTGAACTTTAAACTATAAATATATTTTAATGTTTCAGGTTAATACCCTACACTGAAGAAAAATACAAAGAATTTTTGAAAAATGAAGGAAAAGCAGATCAAGTATGAATCATACTGGTCCAATTTGGTTGTTTGGAAAGTATTAATGTTCTTTAAATTTTATTTGTGAACTGATGCAGTTAGCAAATGTGAATGTGGTGGCAGCTCTTGATTTGCATGTTCAAAGAGGAGAATGGCAAAAATGTGTGGAACTTGCCGAACGACAGGTAATTTGGCATTCGATTTGATGTAGCATATTTAT
>JAAFCF010007040.1:61180-120678 GCA_013389785.1 Helicorthomorpha holstii
ATAAATATGCTACATCAAATCGAATGCCAAATTACCTGTCGTTCGGCGAGTTCCACACATTTTTGCCATTCTCCTCTTTGAACATGCAAATCAAGAGCTGCCACCACATTCACATTTGCTAACTGCATCAGTTCACAAATAAAATTTAAAGAACATTAATACTTTCCAAACAACCAAATTGGAACAGTATGATTCATACTTGATCAGCTTTTCCTTCATTTTTCAAAAATTCTTTGTATTTTTCTTCAGTGTAGGGTATTAACCTGAAACATTAAGATATATTTATAGTTTAAAGTTCAAATTGTTAATATATTCAAATCTTTTTCTACTTTGGATCCAATTCTTTCGCCACTTTTCTAGCTTTATCCCAATTGTTTCCCTTTGCTAGCACATCAATAGCTTCTTTATTCATTCGCACAGCAATGTACACTTGAGCTGCCTAATTAAACCAAAACAACTGACTTCAACATAACCATTTTTATTTACTGTGCAATGAACCTGATTAAATTTTTCTAATTCAATCAATCGCTGGCCAACCACTTTAGCTGTTTCCACGGCTTTCACATCACCTAAGAATTTGCCTGCCAAGTCAGCCGCTTTTAACAAGGACTTTTCAATGACTGTCGAGTCCACCGTATTAGCGTGAGAAAGACGAATATAAGTCTCAACAGCCCGAGCAAAATTTCCTGATGTTTCAAACTCTCTTGCTTGACTTAGAATCGCATCAGCGCCACTGCATTTATATAAACATAGTTTTTCATTTTTCAACTCAAAACTTGAAAAAATATCAAATATAATTGTACCTGCTACCAATGGCACCCATGTGTTTATCACATTCCTCTTGAACCTGTTGCAATTTTTGAGGCAAATAGTCCTTACATATACGCAGTGCTTCCGTCCATTTTGCGTTGTCCTAGTAACATTTTAAGTTTTTCCTTTACAATATTGACTTTTATACATTATCAGATGGAAAAAGTCAAAAAGTTACTTTATAATATTTAAGAATGACGTCAGGACGTTGAGCTCTTAACAACAGTGACTCAGCCGTAGCTGTATCTCCACTTCCAAAAGCAGTTTCAGCCTGCCCAATTAATATTTCAGGAATTGAAGATGAATCATATGCTTCAGCAATCCGTTGAGCATCATCCCAGTCTTTATTATGCACATACCTGCATTATAAAAGCACTTAAATCGTTTTATTCAAAATTATAATTGATTGCCTTGCTATGTTGTTGATTGCCTACATTAAGACAGCTTCTTTTGGCTTTCCAGCTTTTATAAATTCAACTTCAGCTTCGTTAAATCTGCCTTCGTCCTCCAAGAACATTGCATACTGAAGATGAATATCTCCAACTCGATCTTTGTTTCCAATTCTTGTCAACGTAAACGCAAAGTCGAACGCATTATTTTCAACTGCATAATCAATAGCAAAATCCAAAAGGCCGTTTTTGTTGAGTAATTTAACAGCTGCTTCCCCATTCAGACTTTTGGCCCACAAAAACAGAACCTGCTTAGCTGCAGTTTGTCCACCATGATTTTTAGCCACCTGCATTTTATTAGAAAATTAATGTAGACATTTTTATCTATTTTATTGCCTATACTAACTCGATGAGCCTCCGACCACATATCAGCTGCCCGATACATATTAGCCGTCGCTTTCCAATCTTTGGCTTCCAAATAATACTTCTCGGCTTCACGATAACGTCCACTGCTTTCCAATTGCTAAAAATACGTGATTTTAATCAATATTTACATTATACAAATATACTGCTATTTTACATACTTTAGCTAAGTGAATGTAAGTATCCGTCAGCAAGTCTGGATGATGAACTTTGACTAATTTAATCATATTGTCATACAACTGGTGATTTTTGTACATAGTAATCGCTAAATCGGGCTCGTTCAATAAAACATATAATCTACAACAATAAAATCACTTTTATACTTGTTATTTCAACCTTTAATAATGGTAACTACTTTTCGGCATCTTCAAAATTATTTTGGTCTTCTAACTTTTGAGCTAGTTCTCCATACATTTTTGAAACTTCTTGAGACTCCATATGTTCAGCTGCTATCTAAATAAACATTTAAAAGTGAATTGACTTATTAAAAGTACCTATTAGTTTGCTATACCTACTTTAAACCCTTTTTCCCACAAACGAGCATTATTATACATTTTAACAACCTCTGAAAACATTTTTCCTTCGACAAAGAAATGTTCAGCACTCTAATCGTACAAATACGCTATTAAGTAACTTTCAAGACAAATAAAACCAAAAAAAAAGTATAATTACTTTGAAATCTTGAATCTCTGCAAAATGCTGTCCAAGAGACTGGTAATACTTGTCGACAACAGAAGGATCATTTATCACCTTAATTATTTGAGCTGCTTTTTTCCATTGCTTTGCATTAACTGCAGCGTCCAACGCTTTCAGAGTAGAACTATTAACAACAATAAAATCAAATTTCAATATTGAATTGCTAGTTAACACGGTATACCCAGCCTCAATGTAATGATTGATTGCAGCCTCCGTCTGCTTCTGTGAAACAAGAAAGTCACCCCACTCTTCTTCAAGTGGCACCACTTCGCGAGGAAAGGAAACTCGAGATAATTCCACAGCTATTATACAATCATTTTTCAGTTTTACGAACAAAACAATAAGTATTTAAATCACCTTTCTGAAATGCTTTTCCTTTTCGATAGCACTCTAAAGCTTTTGCATTGTTTCTAGTTTTTTCGTAAAGGTCTCCAGCCTACAAATTTCAAAGTTATAATAACTAATAAAATTTTACATCACGACATATAACCTTATCGTACAGCTCCATTTTAATTAAGGAAGAAGCAACTGAAGCAACTAGATCTTCGTTTGTTGCAAGATCCTACATTTAAGATTGTAATATCTTAATAAAAACAAATTTTAGTAACGTAGATAATACCGAAGAAGATAAAATAAGTCCAGCTGCTTTTGTTCCCAAGCCACATTTCATATACAGATTCACAGCAGCAGCATAATCTCCTTCTCTTTCTTTCATCTTCAAAATATAAAAAATACTGTTTAGATTCAATAACCACATCTTTCGTTAAATTAATACAATAAAACCTCAGCAGCTTTGTCTTCTTGTCTAGTTTCATGTAGCCATTTTAGATAATTTGATTTTAAAGTATCCAGTTGAGAATATCCCTATACGTTTTAATTAGAAATCATTTCATATTTCACTAGAAGTTACTTAGTGTAATTACTTTCGACTCTGCCAAATAAATGGCATCTTCCCATTTGTGAAGATTCTGATACATAGCAATTGCCGCTTCGATATCGTCATGCTCTATGTAAATCATTTCAGCCACTTTAAACTGCTTTTCAAACAAAGCTAACTGCGCTCGAACAGCATAATGCTCATAACCGTCACTTCCCTTTATAAAACAAAGTAATAGATAAAAAGTCTATATGTTTTAAGAAAACATTTATACGAAATACCGTTAAACTGGAGATTTCTTTTGCTTGACCAATAATTCGGTTTAGATGTCGACACTTAGCAATGTCACACGACGCGGCGTAGCATCTGTTTAAAGTTATTAAAATGGCTTAATTTTATTTAAACGAAATTATTAAAACAGATCAACCTTGCTGCTACTGCATATTGTTTATTCTCCATAGCTAGTTTGGCTAAAGTGTTCCACATTGTTTTACAATCTGGTGTCATTTCTAGCGACTCTAAATAAGTAATTGCTCTGCAAAAACAAAAACATCGTTTTATAAAAGTCTCAAAAAAAAGTTTTATAAAACAGTTTTACCTAACATAATTTCCGTCTTCGATTGCAGTCCTGAATTCAATCAAGTTCTCATCAAGAGTATATGATAAAGTAGTAACTCCATCTTTTACCAAAACTTCGGTTTTACCTTCAACTTTTTCCAGATCGACAACTTCACCCTTTAAAAAACGTACAAAGTAAATTCAAGACTTTAAACACTGATCACTGATATAATACTCTGATTGGAAACATGGTTATGTTTTCTGGCATGTCAATATTGTACCAAACACAAATGTTTCCTCGATTCTGTGCTACGACCACATCGCTGTCTGGAACCCACTAAAATATTGAAATTATCAACAAGAAACTAATAAAAAAAACAAACCAAGTATACCTGTACGAATGCGCAAAAATTTAGAATTGATGTTTTGTTTTGAGTCTCAACGTCGACTAGATTTAACTATAACATTATAAAAGTAAAACCTAATTATTAAATATTTTGAAATCAAATCCAAAGCACAACTAACCCGTAAACGTTTATCTCTAAATAACAATTTGCGCCCTGTTTCGTTAAGCTAATCCATTTATCAAAGAAAAAATCGTTATTCAAGACTAGATGATGAAATACACTATACGTTTAAATTACCTCTAACCAGTCGATTTTTGAATCATGAGACACTTGAGCTAACGTTGCATTCGTTACCAAATCAACTATATCATTGCATTTAAAAATTAATACATATAAAAATGATGAAACTTAAAAAAACAAACTTACAAACGCAAATTGTTTTAATATCCATTAAATAAGCCATCTTTTTGTTATCTTCATTTGACTTTTGTAATCGTTCATTTATTCTAACACTACAACACATGGGTTTATAATGTCATTTAACAACTATAATTTCATTAATATTTTACCTGACTAAATGAGGATTCATAAATTCTGTCCGAACAGAACCAAGAATTCGATCGTTCCCATATTCAACTAAAGTCAATTCTCCGACGTTAAAAATTAAACATACATTTTTGTTGTCAAAATAAAACTTCTCATTTCCACCAGTGCTGCTCCATAAAATCTTTAAATTAAAATCAATTTACTACAACTCTAATAAAGTTATACAGAAATATCAAAAATTACTTCGCTTTTCTTGTTGGTTGATAAATCTGCTAGTAGCAAAGTGTCTGGCGTTTGAGCTACCAAATATCTCTCATCTCCCAAAACTTTCACATCATCGATTTCATTTCCATAATTTGATTTTAATACAACTCGATTATTTGTAGCTAAATCTTTTACAATTACTTGGCTTAAACCAACGTAGGTAATCTCAAACTTATTCTTATAAATTGTTTTCTTCAAGGAACAATCAAAAAGCTCTACTCCACCACAAAGGGTACCCTGATAAACAAATCAACCTTTAATTTCATTCACACACTAAACAAATTAAATGGATATAGCTAATTTACTGCAATGACTTTGGATCCATCTTTTTTCCAGGATAAGCAGGCGATCGTATATAAATTCGCTATTTCTTTAGGCTTTGCTTCTTCCCATAACGATTTACGCTGACTCCAATTAAATATTCTTAACCTTTACAATAGTTATTAAACACAAAACATTAATTAAAATACATTAATAGAATCTAGCCTTTTTTTAACCTGTCATAACTTCCAAAAACAACCGACTGCCCGCTTGGACTGCAAACAGCGCAACTAAATTCTCGTTCGGAAGGATCTCGACTGTAATCAAATTGCTGGATGATTTTGCCGTCTTTGTTGTAAGTAATTATTCGTTTATCACAGCCACCGATCACAATTCCATTTAAAGTCCATGTCAAAGCGTAAGGCGGACAAGAATGAGTTAGAATTTTTCCCTGTTAAACGCCATTTAAATTATTACTAAAACATCAAGTCTAGAAAGGAGAAATGCAGCATAAATCACCTGAATTTCACCTGATAAATCTCCCTCAAAAAAGTAGCGGATCACGACTCCATTTGCATGACCAGAAATAAACCCCCTTCCGTTAACACTTAATTAACAACAAAACAATTAATGGGTTTAATTAATTTAAAATAAATAGAAAGTATGATTACTGAGGTGCCAATGACACGACAAATGAATCCGATGCGTAAACTGTCGACGACTTATTAGTTTTAACATTTGCAAGGCGCACCTAAATAAAAACCAAATTTTAAACACTACAACCGCTTTCAATTTGATAAACTATACTTACTTTGCCATCACTGAGACCAAAAACGATGGAACTTTCAATGGGCCAAATCAAACATGTGACTGCACTTTGCAGCATAAACTTATTACAAATTACTTTCTTATCTTTCCTATATAATCAAATTTTGTAAAGTCTAATCAAATTCTGCAATATTGGTCCCAATTTACTTACCAATCGTCTCCTATTCGGTACACGTAAATTATGTTATCCGTTTGCCCAATGGCAATTTTTGTTGAATCTGGCGAGAAAGCCAATCCTTTAACAACATAGCTTTTTTTGCCGAACTATCAAAACACATTTTTGCCAATTAAAAAAATTGATAAAATCAATGATTAGTCACTTCATCGAAGCTCCTAGTCATAGAACTCGTGTAGCTGTGAAATGACTACGAATAACACCCTATGAAGCTAAAAATGTAAAACCTTGGGATCAGCTGGTTTAGTAGAAAATTTATCTCTCTTTTCCCCGTTGTCATCATATAATAACACCACTCTTTCAGCGGTACACACTGCAAATTTCAGATTATTTGGTGCCCATGCCAGTGCCATGATTTTAGAAGCGCCATCCTTAAAATTAATGCACAATATCGCGTCATTTACACCATTTGACACAAGAGACAATATTTTAAGAAATTTTATTAAGATACTTACTTGGTGAGGCAGCAAATTCTTTAGATGCTTTAGCTGCATCTTTTAAATAACTGCTGTAGTACTATAATAACGCAGCTCTCATCATTACTTCAGTTGCAAATAACTGGGTAGAAGATACAAACATTGGCAGTTGCTATGGTAACCTCAAAATAATAACAAAAGTCAGTGAATTACTCACCGAGCACAAACATTTCAATGCAGGTGGTCTACTTCCTCTTCCTAAAAACTAAACTGGTTCCATATTTATGATTAAAAAATATCCAAATTTAAAATATCATACATCACGAGGTTAGGCAATTTACTTGTAATCTTTGTCCATGTGTAACAATTTAAATTAAAGGCAAAAAATTTCTTTATCTAAGGCTCTCATGTTACAAAAAGGCTAAATATCTTTTCTTCCAATACAATGTGTGAATATCTAAAAAGTGTATACAAGAGTAGATTATCAAATAAGCGAATAAATGTGACCAACAGGAATATGACCAGGAATGGTCGTCATTACCTTACCTAAAACATTTCAAACAAAATATAAATGCAAATCTTGATATATTTTTAACTTTGGTTGATATAAACACAGCTATCTTCACCACCGCTGACCGAACAGAATCAAATTCAAATCAGTTCTAATCCAATATGTAGAAGTATAATGCTGTGGATATCCAACGATGCTCCAAATGAAAGACTCCACCGTCTGTAACTTCATCCTTTTCGATTTCTCAATTCCTTATAAGCTGTAAATACTTGCACAAACAGCTACAATAAATTGAATACAGAAAATAGTGAATATTGTTTGCTCCAATTTAATTACATTTACAGATTCCGAGTAAAAATTTATTCCAATACTAGATTTCTCTCACTATCCGAATTTCTACAGTAAACTGTATTTCTTAATCACCGGTTTTCTTAAATTCATCTATAATTTTCCACGATAGTATATATCCGGACTACGTCTTTAACAGGAAAAACAAAGCAAAAATTTCAAAAACTAAAACAATAATTCGAAGAAGATCCCCTCAAAAGTGGGACTACATAGAAAGCGTAATGAACGATCAGCTACCAAGTTCAAACCATTCAAATTAGTGCCAGTCCAAAATCCATATTCGTCCCCTCCGTCGGCCGTTTCTTGACACTTTTCTTCTCATAGCTAATCTTAAGTTTAATTTTTTTTAAAAGATGCGCTATTTGTTGCGACGTTATGGCATATGGCGACATCTTTGATATCACAATCTAACAAAGCAAGCCTGAGTTCTTCGTACGTTTAGCTGCTATCAAAAATCATAGCGCTACACTCGCAAGTAACACCGTTATATCATCAGGCTTTCCACCTACAAAAATCGTTAAAGATTATAATACAAAATATAATAATTATATCCAGTACAGCTGACCGAGGTGTCGTGAAAAAACAAACATTTGACTGCAGATACCCAAAACAATTGATTTGGATTGTACAGATATATTTATCGTAAAAAGGAGTCTATCACTTTACGAAACGTTCTTTGTAATGAATTTTCATGACTCCTCTGGCTGAATAATTAATCATTGATATATTACCTATCGTCTGAATACCATTTTCACCAGCCCGTCTGGCAAAGGGAGACATATAATGGGAATTAAATGCGTGCCGTCTTGCTTGCATCGCTATAGAATTTGCTGCCCACTGTATACTTTCTGATGTTACTTCCTAAATTATTAATTACCACAAAATTAATTTCTAAGCTTCCAAAACAAAACTCAATGTAAACTATAATACAAGGTACATTACCTTCATTTTACATAATTCCGCCACTATATCTTTATCAGGCATGTTATCGAATAATCCATCAGTAGCTACGACGATTAAATCTCCATTACGCACCACAAATTCCGTTGTGTCAGCAGAGTCAGGGCTACACACACACATTTGCAAAACCACAAATTAGCATGATATCTCTTTCTGCGAATTTAAACAATACAATGTCAATTTCCAAACCTGTCACTCAAAACTTGTTCTCGCTGTGCTGGAGGAACCAATGACAATTGAAAAGGGGTATTAAAATAATGTGTTTGTTCTGAAGATCGATGAACTATTTTTCCTGATCTTACTACTAGAAAGCCACTATCTCCAATATTTGCAGTATAAACTCTACCCTCCGCCCGATTAAAGGCTACCACGCAAGCAGTACTACTTCCTGTGAATAATTATAAAAACGGAGGTTAGTAACTCAGCACACTTGGTCAAACTCAACGCAATACGATATAACACAAAGAAATACTGTACCAATTATCTGTTGACGATTTTCAAACAGTTCATAGTAGCTACCAGAGATGATTGAAGCCGGCTTTTGAGGATTAAACCGACCCAAGTTCACTAGTCGTTCACACGTTTGCATTAACATTCCAGAAAAATGGGATGGATCCACTCCATACGTCCTCCAACCACCTACACCATCGGCCACTCCTGAAAGAAATTAAAATATTAGTATCAAAGTTAAATAAATTTCGCATCCATTAATCTTAAAAGGTTTTTAGATTTGTTCTTGGTTTAAATTTAACTTTTAAAGCGACGTCAATAAAACATGCCAGAAGAAAAAAAATGGCTACAAATAAATTACACGAATGTTTTGCCAAAGTCATGAAAATGAAATTTAGCGGTTTAAGCTCGTCATATGACATCAAACGGAATGTTTTCCAACGGTAAACCAATGCTGGGGCTGGATCTTCCGTAAATAGACCACATAACATTATCTCTTAACTATTATAGTCTTTCTCGTGCTATTTATCCATTATGTTTTAACTCTTAAAACCCAGATGTTCTCATTCTCGTCTGTCACAATAATATTCAAGTTCACCTTAAAACTTTTTTTTTTTTAAATATTTTTTGCCGCTGTATAAAACAAGCCGTTTAGATGGAATCTCTGGATGTACCTTTGACATTTTGCCTAAACCAAAACCATACATACACACAAAAATAAAGGGGAACGCTCAAAATGCCTTATTAGACACACAAAAAATTTCTCACATACAAAAATAAAATAAAAAAAATTTGTTGAAGAAATCTGTCAAACTTATTTTAACGATTTAAAGACCCCTAGACATCCGATATTATAAAGATAAGTTCAAGTGCATCATTGTGTAGAATTTCCAACGAAACACTTCAATTGCTAAATATAAAAATAATTAAAAAAGTTATCATTTAACTTTTACTAGACTTAAAGTGATGACGGACAAAATAAATTCGCAACCTATCTACAACATTTTTACAGAGTTTAAAGACACTGAAAAAAAAATATGACAAGGCAAAAATAAATCACTGATAAAATATGAAAAGAAAATAAAATCATTTCACATAACCGGTTAAAATCCAGTTAAAACTTAACACGACTGCGGAAGATTACATAAGTCAAATTAACTCAAAACCAACAATAGTGTAAAAAGGGTTAAAAAAAAATTTGTTTTTTTATGAATCAAAATGAAAATTTAACATCAATGTGCGCATGTGTGAGCTATAGAAATCGATTTGTTAAGGATTTTTTTCTTTCTTCTAACTACTTTGAAATAGGTCATCACTGTTTTGTCTACATAAACTCAAAAAATATAAATTTCCTCATGAAATACATAAAAATGTGTTAACCAATTCCCAAAAAATCAAATTTCATTGTTAAAAGCACAACTGTTATCGTGAACCGACAACCTATTCCAGCAATTTCGATAAGAATCTGCAGTAACATTCACAGTAATCAGTTTCAACATTTTTCCTGTATAAAATATAAAACTGCAAAATGACATCATTGATATGTAAATAAACTACCATTTAAAGTCAGCTTCACAACTCATTTTACACCTCAAATGAATGTATAAAAAAAACAAAAATTAAACGTGTAAATATCAAAATTTGACATCCCTAAACATGAGAGGTTCCTCCGGTACCAAACTGAAATTTTAAATCATATTAACAATCAAATTTAGCATCTTAAATTCCAAATCCTGTATTATAAAACATAACTATATAACAGACAGTATCAAATTGTGTTTTCTAAATGTGAAATCAATATTTAAATACCAAATGTATCTTTTCGAAACATATTGAGATTCGTTCAGTATCCAATTTCGTCTTTAAATCGCATTACCAATATAATTTAACAACTTAAAATTCAAATTTATTATTACAAGACATAATTAGATAACAAAGAAGATTCAATTTTGTTTTAAAAGATCATCAGTGACTAAATACCATAAATTTTGCTTCTAGAAACTTAGCAAGGTTTCTTATTCACCAAATTGGACTTTAAAATACATTAGCAATTACTGTAGATTTAATTTCAACTTGGAAGCAAAGTGTTTGTCAGATTTTTACATTAACGATGTTATTCTTTTATTATACTGTTATCGTGTCTCATCAACATATTTTAACAATTGCGATAAAAACCAGCAGTACAGTAATCAGATTTAACATTTTCCCTGTTTACGAAAGTGTAAAACGATATGTAAATAAACTACTGTGCCATTCAAATGCAAAAGAGTTGTGTAATTGACACCTTAAAATAACCATTACAAACAATACATAATAATTCAAAAACTTGTTACAAGATAAACCATCCTCAAATAAATTCCACAGCCAGTTTTTGAAAGCCAGTTAACAACAACATGTTTAATTTAACAAACATCCTTAGAGTACGAAGTTTCACAATAGCTGTACCATAAAACAGCCGGTATTCCTTAAACTTTATTTTGCTTCACCTATACGACACCTAATTTTGTACTGTACGTTGCAAAACCAAAGCAAAATTAATATACTCGTACTATAAAAACCGCTCCAATTACCAATGTCAACATTAAAAATTGCACAGGCTATTTCACAATCACTCGTCTGGCCACTATTTCGTATTTAATGACCCAATGCAAATCTACATTCAACAAATCTCAAGGACATTTACTTTTAGATTTAATAAGAGCATTTTAAAACTAAACTACTGCATAGTTTATGATGTTAAATTGGATTGTTCGAGTATCGTTTACTAATCACATCCAAATTCCAACCTTACTAAGCCCCAACACGCCTACGTTCAATTTGCAAAATTAAATGTCAAAATGCCCCAGACAAAAATGCCGCAATGCAATAAATTATCCATTACCTGGATATTCTCATTCATATTTACACACAATCCAGCAATAACAATGTATTTAGGGCGTTACAATAGAAGAGGGCGTCAAAATTCTAAATTTCTGGAACCAAACATTTTGGTTCTGGTGCTTTTTTTTAATTTAAAACTAATTATACTGCAAGAGAAATGATGCAAAAGGAAATTAGTATCTTATAAATTAAATTGATAATTAAGCTAATGTGGTTTGATGCAATAAACAGTATAATCACAGCGTCAACGACTCAAATTGTATAATACATCCTGGCATAAACTAGACAAGTTACGACAGATGAGCAATTAAATTTTTATACGTAAAATTGCAGTTGAAATACTTTTGCCAAACTACAATTCCGCTTCATTATTATATTGTAGACGACCTTGTCATCCGCAAAAACCCGGAATAAATAAAAGTAAATTACCAATCAAGTTAATCGAATGGAGAACTAGCTCAAAATTACAAAAATGCTGATAATATGATTAAAATTGTGTATTAATTTGAGTGACTTTGTATCATGTGATCATAAACGCATTGCAGGCGTTTAGGCCAGAAACCTTAATTGTTTAAAATGATTCACCAGATTGCAATAAACAAGCATTGATGCCTGACAACCGTTTCAGCCTTTCATTAACTTTAAGGATTATTTGCTCTTAATTAAAAGTTCTGATTAATACAGTAAAGAAGTCATCAGCAACATAATATTATCACACACCATTACATTTATGCAGGTAATTTCGTCGTTTTAAACCAGAGCTAAACCCATCATGGTGTTGATTTCTAGCAAACACATCCTTCTTAATCTAACTTGTACCGTATATACTGTATTATCAGCTTTGTTCTTTGAACTTTAGTTTAATTAAGTTCAAATTTCATTCAAAATTGTAGTGTTAAAGAGAGATGATTGAGAAGTTTGTTTTGCCCCCCTGCAAGTTGCATAAAATGGCATTGTTTTTTTTCTATCAATAGCAAAAATTTGTGTTAGAATTATAAATTAATATCAATTGAATCTTACCGAACACATCAATAGCTTTATATTTTCCAATAAAAAACGCGTCGTCACCAATTAGTCCTTTTTTAATCGCTGTTCTCGAGAAATCTTTAGGAAAGCCAGACCAAGCTGATAGAATGCCCTGAGGTTCATCCGCTGCCGTACCAGACCGAGGCTCTGACGGATGGACTTTACGAGTTCCTGCGTTGCAACTAGTTACAAGGGTTTGCGCGTCTCCTCCAATTAAGGTTAAATTATACACTCCCGTAAACACACTTCTGGCTATACAACCAACTTTTGATGTAATAACTTGCATTTCTGGTGGTTGTTGAAAAATGGATGATCTACTCTTCTTACAATATTTGCATAATTTCGACTCTAAATTAAAGAGATTCTAGTTACCACATGGATTTACGATCCCTACGACACAAAGACGCCATTATTACCACTACCAATGCAATCAACTCAAGGACTCAGACAAAGTACTGAGCATGCGCAAAGCGTTCATGAAGCTAACACTCCACTAGGTGTCGCTATTTAAACAGCTGTTTTCAATTTAACCCTATCTTGTTTATTAAAACTAGACACTTCCATGCATAATAATAACAACAGAATAAAATCAAATTGTTACATAATTATATTTCATGTAATTGATGATTCATATGTTTATCTAA
This sequence comes from Helicorthomorpha holstii, assembly GCA_013389785.1. NCBI lineage: Eukaryota > Metazoa > Arthropoda > Diplopoda > Polydesmida > Paradoxosomatidae > Helicorthomorpha > Helicorthomorpha holstii. The sequence goes on from JAAFCF010007040.1 coordinate 74,590, forward strand.
GTTCCCATTAAATGGAATACAGTATTACGTTTTACTAACAAATTGAATGGTAATCCCTAATCACTCCATTGTAGCTAAACTTAAAATTTCAATTGCTGTACTGTACAGTATTAATTTGATAAAGCAAAATGTAACGTTACATTCACGTTAACAGTATATTCTCAATAATAAAGTAAAATGTAACTGTTGACTTAACTTACCAAACTGATCTTCATAATTCAACCTTTTGAGTGTAGTTTTAATCCTTTTCGACTTTATCCTTCAACGAAAGTTAAATTTGTTGAAAAATAACTGCAGTAACAGTATACTCAAAAATGAAACAGTCGTTCCTGTTGAATGATACAAAAAAATCCTAAAAAATGTTAGAAAGTTTAAACCAAAAGACATCAGATTAATTGACAACGATTTCCTTCTTGCGTTTATTGCGCAAGTAAGCACTTGTGCAGAGAAACTTGTACTTCTGGTATTGGTTAATACTTGGTAATGGCAATTTTAAATACTAGTAAATGTCATTCAATTGTACTAAGAAAATTTCACTAGATTGGCATTTACACTTAGTATTTTTAAAATTTAAGACTAATGACAAAAAAAACCTCAATGCAATCTTGCAAATTTAAAATAAGTTAACATTTTAATTTCGATTTGAGATGTATTAACATAATCATAATTTCACGTACGGCATTGCCACGAATCTGTCATTAAATAAATCTAATAGAATTCAGTTGAAAATTAGCTATCACGTAAAAGAATAGTTGTATTTCTTCTCGCATCAAATTCAGATGATTTCACTGTTTAAAGTCATTTATCTTTGATAATAATAAAATAAAAGATTTTAACATATTGTACACAGAAAAGAGAAAACGAAAAAAAGTCGTATGAAATTTGATATTTAAAACACCTTTTCGTTTACTTATTGGACTGGTCTTTCACCCCAGTTAAATCCACCAGGCCTTTCTTCTGGCAGTGGGTTATAGTTTGGATCATCATCGTTGCCATCCAACAACGCTTTTCTAAATCAAGCAACAACAAAAAGATATTTTACAACTCAAAAAACAAAAGCTTTTTCTAAATTTGACTCGAATTACAAAAATCTTGGTGTTTGCAAAAGCTTCATTCCTCCACGTTGAGCAGGAAAAACATCTTCCAGAAAGTAGTACATGTGACCAACAACAATTCCTGTAAATGACAAGTTTAATGAAGCCTCGCTATACCAACAAAACAGCAATGATCTTACCCATAACATCAACAATAACCGAATTGCCTAGGAGTAACGAAAATCCTAAAAGTACGTAAGGTAAATAAGGTGCTTGGAAATTTAAAAGACCAAAGAAATTCATCCGGACAAACGGATTTCTTCTGCTCCAAACGTAAACGAGCATTATTGTAAAAGCTTGGCCTAAAAATGGAAGATTTGCAAAAAGTGCAATCAGCTTTTAACGTACAGATTAAGAAAAAAAGTAATATCTTGAAAAACATCATAGTGTCGGCTTCATAAGAAAATTTCGCAACTCCATTATTCGTCAATAAATAAACTGAGACAATTCGGTATTGCAACCAAATAAATTTAACCATGTTTCATGAAACAATCTATATTGAAAAGCGATAATTTCTTTTTCGTTTCTTTACTGACGAATACTGACATTACAAAGTTTCTTTAACGTCTTGTTAACGATGGTTTTCTAAGTTTTTAAAGGATACGATCATCAATGCTCCACCAAACATAAACATGAAGAAAAAATCAGCTGTTCTCCCACGAAACGAGGCTTCCTCCAGCATTCGACAGTAGCGATACGTGAATGTAATATTAAATAGAAAATTAAAACCAAAGGTACCAAAGAATAGAAACGTCGTTACCATTCGCCATAACTGAAACAAATCAACACAAGTTGTAATTAGATGATTTGAATCCACCGAGTATGTGTTAGGAATGTCAATTCAGTTGCCATTTTAACAATTGTATTCTGATGTTTTGATTATAATTTATCGTAGTTGAATGGAATGAACTCACACAACATCTGTGTATAATTAAAACAGCTTCAATGACAAACACAATACAATTTCGTTAACATTGGCATCCATTACGCTTTATTATTATATACTGTGTTCTAAAGTCTTACCTGAAAATGTTTAAATACTAAGTCTGGATTAAAGTATAATTGAAAAGGCGACACAATGTCCATTTGCTAAAAGAATCAAAGTAATAAATACATCAATTATCGATTTATTTGTTACGAGTTGGTGAAAAGATTTAAAAAGCAATGTAATCTACTGTAGTTACCACAGCAAAGGTTGTTAGCACACATGCAGTCGTATAGGCTCTGGTCACCGTTGGCATTTGCATATATTCCTGAACAAAAGACTGATAAGCCATTTTGTACTAATAATTAACATAACCATACAAAATATATAATAGAAAATTTAAGTTATCGAAGAGAAATTGACCAATTTCTTTGGCAAATAAGCATTATAATGTCAACACACAAAAACATCGATGAAATGTCAGCAATTGATACTTGACGATACTTTGCAAATATTCGATAACATACTACACATGAAAAAGTAAAAGCAAAATAAACTATCGATAGGTTTACATATTGGGCACTATCGATGTCGTATTAAATACACGTCAGCTTAAAATAAAATTAGCAATCGTATCGCCATCTACTGGCATTTATAAGAAACACACAATAAGCGGCGTTTTCAAAATATTATTTAAATATTATTGTTAGTATATTAATTTAACTTTGTTAGAAATAATTTAAAAAATTATTAATCCAATTTTAAACTTTTTTCACCAGTAAATGAAAAATTCATTAAAAAAGTTCGGATCAATTACTTACCCAACAATGTGAAACTCCAATCCGGAAATTTAGCAGTAATCGAATTATACCTAAAAACAATGTTTAAAATGGTACATAAGATACTAAAAGTTTAATACCTAGTTAAAAGATGGCTTAAATTAAATTCAAAATAAAAAGTAACTCCAAATTCTGGGAAAAGATGCGACTACTGTACTTTCAGTGCCAAATAATAACAGTGAAATGTAAAACATGCCTTCCTAAAAATCAAACATTATTTTTGTTGAAAATTTGCTTTTTTTATTATTTTTTTAAAGTTTTATTGGAACATATCTTCATTGGGAATAAGATGGACCACAACAATGCTGCGTTAAGACTCGATTAATAACAATTTAAAAAATATCGCATAAAACACTCACCCTGTTTCACATAATAAAACAATAGTGTCACTAAAGGATGAGACTGCAGGGGATCATGGTTTGTCGTAATAGTAATAATAATGACAAATCAAAACAAAACAAAAAAATAATATACGACAAATAAACAAGTTTTACGTGTGTGCGATATTAATTCATAAAATAAACCAAACAAAAAAAGAAATCATGAATAAAAAATCATTTTCTCAATCTCTATAATATTACACAGATTGTAGAAAAATCTAGTTCGCTCAAAGTAATAATTCACACTTGTATTTATAATAATCATTATTATTATTGCTTGTTGTACAGAGATCGATTTTTTTCAACAATCCACACACACACACAGTCACACATACACACAGACATACTCAGTAACTTTTTTGAATTTTGTTTGGTACCGGCAATACATTTCGAAAGCCCATTTATATCAATTATCATCATCTATGCCAAGTAAAGTGCTGCCTTAGTTGTGTATTTTGTATCTCCTTCATCATAAAAAAACCATAATACAATCCTTAATTTCTTAAAATGATAGTTTAAAAAAATTAAACTTCTTTTTCTCTTTCGTTTACATTTTTTGGATGTCGTATAAAATCATATTAGTGTGAGATAGACATATAAGAAAATAGAAATCAATAAAATAATGTAACAAAAAGAAAAAAAAATTAAAAGGGTTGTGTGATCCTAGTTAAAAGGGTTTATGCATGCAGTCTATTTAGACAAAGCATTAGTAACCCAATTAACTAGGATGTCACTTTAAAGAAAATAAGAGGTTAAATTCAAAATTAAACTGTATTATATACGATTGAAAGATATATTAGATAAAGTGCAGGTATCGGTAGTGAAATCTAGGTGGCATTTTTTATCTTAATATTTTTTTTTGTTTTACCACATTTGACCTCTCATAAACATTTTGTACCTGAGTTTTAACAAAACAATGGGGATTCAACATTCATTTTACAAATCTTTACAATGTATATGACACAAATTTATAATATAATGGATTAATACAGTTAATTCTTGTTTTTCACGTAATATTTCGTGTGCAATTATTTTTATTTTTTGAAGAAGAGAGACATGTTTTTGTCCTTATTTTGTAGCTAAGCAATAACTTCAAAAATAAAAAGATTAAATTACACGTTTTCAAATTGGCATTTCAAGTTTAGGTTTTTTATATAAAATAACTAAGGTAAAATACATTTGCGTTCAGTTTAATATTGCGTTATAATGTTACAGTAAAAATCAAGAAAAGACTCCTCAGAAATTAAAGTGGCTCTTCAGAAATCAAATTTAGACGTGAAGTCACATTAGCAGTTAAATTTGACAATTAAAAACACAATTTTTGATGTTTTAAAAGCTAAATCACAGATTAAATCCTTAAGGTTCCTGTAGTACCAAAATAAGTATCTTAATCCCAAAGAAAACTAAATTGACAACTTAAATACCAAATTTTATCATATTATTTAAATCACATTAGCAATCAAATTCAGCAACGTGAAAGTCTCTATCCGATTTTTTCAGTAACATTAAATGTTATTTTTCTCTCTTCTTCTAGTTAATTCAAACTTAAAAAAGTCATAATTTGCTTTTGTCCCATTGAAAATACACGGTATAAAAGCGTTTCGTTTACACTACAACCATTATAAAGACTACATTGAATTAAAATTGATATCCAATCAATATTAATAATAAGACCATCATAACGAATGACGAATATAATTATGACACAAAAACAATAATTTTCTTCCATTTTCTTAGTTTTTTTAAATGAATATTAATAAAAAACAAAGAGCAGCATAGCGGTATCAGCAGCAGCAAAGTTGGCGGCGTAAAAGGCAGCAATTACAACAGCATATTTATTATTCAGCAGCGTAATATTATAATAATTAGAGCAACAAACGTCCATAATAGAGCCCATTATTATTTTTTTTTATCAATCAATATTATTATTATATAAAAAATTTGACAAGAAAAATGTCCAACACATCAAATTTTTTTTGTTTATAGATTTCGGTCCAATTCATTTTTTTTTCATCATCATCATTCATCACAAACTCTTTTTGTTTTTTTTTTATTTTGCAATCTCAATTAAAAGAAAACAAAATTCCTACGCTAATTTCTTCAACAACGCGATGACCAAGCCTAATTTACTTAATTAATAATCGATTATTACTAAAGTTATATTAGATTGTTTTTCTTTTAATTTTTTTTTTACATTTTAAAATCTTTTTCATAATTTTTTTACAATAGACGATTGGTTTTTTTTGTTACAATTTACATTTTACAACAAACTTTTTAGGTGTTCGTAAAGTGACACAACTTTATATACGCGACATTGGGAATTTTGGGATGCGTCACTTAATGAACCTACATAAAAATCGTCTATTATAAAAAAAATATATTTTAAACTAACAATTACATTACTTTTTTTCTTAAAAAATAATCCCAAAATATCAATTACAGCAGTTTTACATGGGGTTCATTTATTTTTTTTTTAAAAAGATTTCTTAAGTTTATATATTTTTTGTTTCAATCAAAAAAAAAAGAAAAAACTTTTTTTTCTTCCTATTTTCACCACAAAAATTAACATCGAAAAACAAAACATTAAAAACGTAAAACGTTACCATCGTTAATATATAATAATGATTTATTGCTGTGATTTTTTTGGGGGATCAGATCATCAGAGAGATCGATAATTGGAAGGGGGGGACAGGTAATATAATAAGAAGTGTACAAGTACTGTATATAATTTTTATGTTCATTACATGAAGGTATTTCTTTTTCATCGATGGTAAATATATAAATGGAGAGGTAAGGAATTTGACTTTTTTTTTGTTCATTCGCACAAATTGTTTACATTTCAATTTTTTTTTGTTTGTTTTCATACACATTGTTTACATTTTCATATATAATTATATGTCTGTATATACATTACATATAAACCACAACGAGAACAAAATTTTAAAATCGATAGAGAGAGATGGGGAAAGAGAGATAGAGAAATTGACCGATGAATGGTAGAAAAACTCCAGAAAAAAATATAATAATTAATCAGTAATTTCCAATTAACAATAATAATATTACAGAGTTTTCATAAAGAAATTTCCATTGAAATTCTATGGATAATTAGATTAATCGTGAAATACATGTGTTGCCATGGTTACTATGGTACCACTGAGTTTGCTTGCCTTATGAACACCCTGTATAATTTATATGACGTCAAAATAATTATTTAAATAATAAAAAATAATAATTTAAACGCTCATCATTTGGCACATTTGGCGGTGCCCTATGGTAAATCCATGTTATGCTATGTCGTTTATTATAAAAGTTATTATGACAAAACCATCAAATTAAAATGATTAGAAATGTGAAATGTAAAAACAAAAACTTATTACTTTGTGTTAAAATTTAAAATTTTTGTACACCTTTTTTTTCTTCATATTTGAACATCGTCGCATATTTTACCAAAGAATAAGATGAAAAAAATTAATCACTATTGCTGTGGACACCCTGTATTACAGAATGCTCTTAAGATAATTGACCTTAAAAATATTTTCAAATGTTAAAAATATTTCCCTGAATATTATTTAATAGTTTAATACCCAAAAAAAAAATCAAATCAATTTAAACATTTTCCCCAGTCCAAAAAACGTCACATCCCATTTTAATAACACACAATAACCAATCAACAATCGATCCTAATTATTAGCCTAATATCCTCATTTCAAACATTTGAAAATGTTAATTTATCTTGTATAATAAAAACAAATTTAACAACTCGATTTGTATTTTTTTTGTTATTAACACAATCGTCAAAATCATTGTTCATTTTAACTATTTAAAAACTACAATAATTGTACTTTTTGATAAGGTAATGTGTGGGAAGGGATATTATAAAGTCATTTTCGAGTATTGTCAAAGCAATAACTAAATTTAAAAGCTGAAATATTGTTTTATCTCACAAGTTATAAGATCATTTCGTCGATATTTACAAAGGCAGCAACCGCATGTCATTTGAATTCAAATCTATGCCGTGAAGTTTTTGTTTGCATTTTCTTCCCATTCAAATAACACACATTTGCAGCTCCTGCAAGATGTCGACGCAATTATAATGTCCAAAAAACATGAAATAAAACATAAAAACATGCCATTTTATGTATGCCAAATGTCAAATTTTGTAGCCTTTTTAGTTATTAAATTATAAATATAAGACTCACTTATATTGTTAATAAACACAATACAAATGTAACACAGACTTAGAAAAAAAAGGAACTTGTGTACAAAATACAACGACAAAAACTCATAAAAGCATCAATTATAATTAATTAAAAATATTCATAGAATAATAATTATTATTGTCGTTTTCTTACAATTATTTCCCCAGAAATGCCCATCATTGATAAACGTACAACTTTTTCATTTCTTTTTTTGTAAAATATGAAAAAGCGTTGCATCATTTTCTTTTCTTTTTAAAAGTCACGATTATGACGTCAAATTAAAATTCATAATAACAATTACTATGAATGCCAATGTCAATATAATATGTAGAGGTAGAAAGACAGGAAGTCCAACGAGGGATACGAAAGGATCATGTTCAATTAATGCATTAATTAATAAAAAATATTTAAAAGTTTCATATTCGTCTTATTCTTATAAAAAAAATAAACAAATTTAAAAGCTTGAGTTGATAACTTAGTAACTTGATACAAAACTAGTTAAACATGTTAATGTCATTGATTAAATTAGTTTCGGCTATTACTATCTAGAACTTTAAAATTAATTATCATAATTAAAGCAAAGTGTTTCTAACTAATTAAAAAATCAATATTGTTGTAAACTTTTAAGAAATTGATTTTTTCCCTTCTCCATTATTTTTTTTAGTAATACTTTTAAGAAAAAAAATTCAATTAATCTTGTAATAAAAAACGGTTCAAAATAAATTAAAGCCTAAGCTAAGCTGCTTTACAACCATTAATCACAATGCTCTTCCATAACATTTTTATACTTCTTTTTCTTATCTAATGGCGTTTTAATTAAGTTTCATTTTTTTATTTAAAAATCTTCACCCAATTGGCAGTGCTATCAGTTATTTTATAGCCATATTGATATCTCTGCTAAACAGGATGATTCTCAAAATAGGAACACAGTTTTTACAGTGCCAATAAAAAAACGAGACTAAATCTTATCCATTTCAATGGCAATATTTCCCGGTTTTTTATTGCCATTTGAAAAAAAAAAGTGTTTCATGTTAGAAAATCACCTAGTATAAATTAATCAAAAAGATAAGTAAAATAATAAGATTCAAGAACTTTCAAGTTATCAGATAATTTAAATTTCACGTATATAATAATACAGAAATGATCAATTATTAATGTGTGTGACATTTTTGCTTAAATAATGATTTTGCGTGGCTACTGATATTAAGAAAAAGTTTGCCCTATAAACGAATTTGCGTGACTTATCATTATAAATTACGGCGGACCCAATCAAATAAACCTCAATTTGAAACCAAATAACTCATCAAAAAACGTGATATTCACATAGAAATCATATTTCTATTTATCACTTCATGTTCAAAACAAATTTCCATTGAAACAACGCAATTCTGCATTGGATACAATGTAATTTAGTCTTAATTTTTAACAGTGAAGTTACGAGATTTCCTTATAAATCCAAAAATATGCTTACACACAATTTTTATATAGAAATGATTAAAAATTTCAAAAAGTAGGTTTATAATTGATAAACCACACACATTGCATTAAAAACTAATAAAACAGCAACTAATAAAAAAATAATGGGCTTAAAAAATCTAATCAATCAAAAGATAAAAAATAAATCCAAAAAAAATTGTCTTTTGATCATCACTTTGTCTGTAAATACATTATAGATTTTCAGAGATTAAAATCCTCAAAACAACAATGGCTATAATATATTCAAATAGATGTTATCCCCTTTCTCCAATGGCCCCACCACATTCATTTTTTTTCTTCTCGTTCAATACTAAGTTAAAACATTAATCATATCATCATCATATGTCAATGGAAAAATCAATAATACCCTGCATGCTCTGTATCAATTTCACTTTCAATATCATCAATAACATATTATCCTCTCTAAGGTATGCATAATGTATAAAAATGAAACTCAAGACCAAGAAAGTTCTGCCAATAAATATTTTTGTACATTTTTTTTTTTATCTTTTTACTAATTTTGAGAAATAATTTTTTAGAAGGTTAAATTTACAATAGTATACAATATCCCATTTTATGCAAGAAATATGATACAGTATGACTTTAATTAGCACTAACATTGACATAACCAATCATAAATCAGCTTTTTTTTTTAAAAAAAAACTTTTTAACCATTGCATAATGCATATTCAATTTAATTTGATTAAATCAAACTAAAAACACGTCACAGAATTGATTATTTTCATTGTCGTTTCCTATTATGATTTATGACACTTCTAAAATCACTGTTTTATTTGCCACCTAATTGCCATTAGCATTCATTTGAAGTTCTTAATTGTTAATGTGCTAAATCCTAAATTTGAACAAACATTAAGTTTGCAGCTGAGTCATTGACACATTGTGCAACTAATTTGCGGTTTAGATAGACGAGAATTTTGCAAACATAGGATAATCCTTTGCATTATTTACATTTACCAATTTTTAGGGACTAATTTTGATTAGCAAAAAAAAAAAATAAAAATAAATTCAGCTGACTTAACAAGTACAACTCCAAAAAACAACATAAGAATTGTCATTAAATCAACAGCAAAAAAATGAATTAAATACTGCTTTAGATATGCAAAGATGAGATGACGTTTTAATGGGGGATTTAAAAGGATAAGGTGTAAAGATTAAATGGCATAATAAAATTCGTCCAACCCGAAAATGTGCTTTTTATAGTCCAAATATACATCGTCGTATTCATAACTCTGTAAACCAATTAAAAAAACAAGACAAATTTATATTGAAACAAATGCAATTTATTCTCGTTTCTTCAAAAATTGTAAAGAAACGAGACACATTTGCATTGAATTCTTGTTATTGGCAAATAGTTAAGATGTTTTCTTGTGAGAAACAAATGCAATTTTGGCTCATTTCTTTAAAAGAAAAAAATAAAAAAGATAAATCTGCATTGAAATTGATGCCCTTTCGTATGGTTTCAGTAAGTTAGAATGTTTTTCTATGAATTCGACGATATATTCCTTCTTCTCCCTTTCTCCCAACCCCACACGATTCAATAATAATTTTATTAAATAATTGAACTACTCGTATATACAAGGTTAACTACCTCTGTATACACACTCGAGTATCAAATCAATTATATATACTTATATAGCCAATCAATCAATTTTCCCATTTGTATACTCGGAGAGAGATAATATTTATATATATAATTTTTATATATATCATATTTACAATCGTGGCAAATTTATACAAGTGTTTAGATATTTATATGTATAATATTTATATAGTTACTTGCGTGTGGCAAAAACATGTTGGGTCATGGGTGTATTTTCCTTTAAGAATCCCATTTATAATTAAAATAACAGGAAGAAAGACAAACCAAAAAAAAAAAAAAAACCCCACAAATAAAACAAAGTTATATTCATGGAAAAGCCTTAAAGTAAAAGCAAAGAAAGTTACTTTTCATCATATTTAAAAATGTATGGTATTTTGGTGACGTCGCCTTATAGCAGACGACAAACACACATTCATGCTGATCCTCATACATACACACATACAAATTTCACATACACACATACAGGTATTTTATGTCTTCAAAGAACATTATAAGTATCGATCATCTTATTACGATGACCAATATAATCAATATACAGACACATACCAAGAAATATATATTTTTAAAGTATATATATTCATTTATGTATATATATTTATATATGTATGTATACGTATATCATATGAGACAGGTATAGTTTACAGTGAAATGTCGTTGGATGTTAATTGATTTTGTTTGCAATTTTAATCTGAAAAATAAAATAAATAAGAAATTTAAGATTTTGAAATTCATGCATTTTCTTACGAATAACAATCAAACTTCAATAGTTAACTCATTAAAAATGCACAAATTTCAAATAAATGTTTCTGTTAAAATTTAAGTGGCAATTCATTGCATTGAAAATTAAATAAAAAAAGTCAGAATTAAATATCCAACTGTCAATGTAGTGTGTTTTTGGATAGTTATATGTGTACAGTATAAGTGAGGAAAAAACAACATTAATAACAACAACAGAAAAGTAATTTGACATTTTTCTGTAGTTTTCAAAGTGACAATTTTTTCAAATGTAAAATAATAAAAAAAGAGACGTTGATTATCATAGTTAACAATGCACAATTAAGTAGTCTATAACTTACTTCAAATAATTAACAGGCAGCATTTTTGTTTAGTGTCTTCACAATCTCCATGTCATTTTACAATTACAGTATACTCCTATTTTTCTTTTTATACACAGAGAGATGACAATATTAAAGTATGTTAATCATCAAATTGGCTGTTTTTTTCTCTTTCTCTCTCCAATTGCGACATGACATCTAAAATGATACACAAAAACATTTTTCTGGCCCTTTAAATTCCGTCTTATAAACACACGTTATAAAAAGTATAATATAATAATTATAACCCACGCTAGTCCTTGGTTTCTTTGGGACAACTTTTTCAATCAGACAGGAACATCTTCATACATTAATTCATCTGTTCTTCAAAATTCAATCATCCTTATTTTCTGTTTGTTTTTTTACGCACAACACAGCAAAATTGCTTATAATTTTATCATACATCTTCATTTTTTTCTTCTTCTGACACTTTCAAAAATGTATTTTTTCTTGGATCTAGATGTTACACGTTCTTCATTTCATGCATCTTTTTTTCCCCCTCTTTTCTCATATTTTTTTTTAGTTTTAGAGTTTTTATTTTTGTTTGTGTGTTGAGATATATTTGTAGACAGAGGAAAAAAATTAAAAGTTGACAAAGATGAACAAACCACGACCATCTAACGACGACAAAGACGACAGACAACGACGAAATTGTTATGTTGTGTATATCATATATATATATGTATATAATTGTAATAATAATAATAAAAGAAAAAAAACCACATTTTTTTCGCCTCTGAAATGCAGTCGGCCACACACATGAAATTAAGCCACCACGTGTATACGGTATATTGGATGCAGCGTTTCAGCGGATAAAATATTATATAAGATGAAGAAGATATAGTCAGGCTCTAAGAACTTTTTCTTTAGCCATTTTTCTTTTCTTCTGTAAAATTCAAATAAACAAACATCATTTTAGTTCTTAAATAAATCTTAAAATACATAAAAGAAACAATAGAAAGATCCAATAATATGACATTATGGAAGTGATAAATAAGGACTAGATAAACTGGCAGTACCAATAAAGTAAAAACAAAATTTAGTAACTGAGCGAAAGAACTGCAAGGACCAAAATTAATGCCCAAGGATTCACAAAATTGATCAACAAAAAGTAATTGAACTAATTAAATTCTGCACATAAAAACCAAGTACCCAGCACCTTTTAAGTTACTGTTAATTGTCATACTATTTAGCAATTAAATGATAGCTGTTCATAAATGTTTAAAAGTTGGACATTTAACAGATCATTTCTACTAAACAGCTGAAATTCTTACCTTCGAAAACGCTTTTGGAAGGGATTGGTGTGGTGTGCAAAAATACAGATGTGAAGTGCTCAGTGGTAGCCATTAGTAAAAGCTGCTGCGATCAGAGGACCCTAAAACATCAGCAGTGTTAGCTTTAGGATCTCTTATGAATAGCATTAACTGTAAATAATGTGTGACCGACTTACATTAAGAGCACTGACCCGGCTGACGGCAATGGTTGGGAAGCCCGAAGGCTGAGGACTAGCGGCCTGCACGTAGCCCACGCCATCTCCATTCGAGCTGTAAATGTCGATGGGACCAGGGCTGTTAGCCGGTGGGAAACCACGGTTATTAGCCGGGGAAGTCGGTGGTCCAAAACCCTGTGGTCCGTAGTTGTTCAATACAGGAAGTGCGGATGAAACTAAAAATAAAAAATTAATAAAAATGATTTTTTCCGGTTATTATAATTTTTGGGATTTTACAATTGTAAAGTGATGCAATGTCAATGGATGTCAACTTAGTTGTCGCACCTCCTTGAGACGTCCAAAACAAATAAATGACAAAAAAATATTCATTAAAGTTTTTGTAACAAAATCAACTAAATTTTGCAACAAAATCGTTCAAATGTGCAACAAAGTGAGCTAAAATGTGCAATAAAATGAACTAAAATTTGCAACAAAATAAACTAAACTATGCAACAAAATTCCCATAATTTACAAAATAGGCAGAAAGATTTTTTAAACTGGAACAATGTTTTTTTTTACCATGTCAATAAAAAACAAGACTAAATCTTATCCATTCCATTGGCAATTTTTTGTAGTTTTTTCTTGTCATTGACAAAAAAATTGCCTGACGTTTCAATGACAATGTTTTCCGGTTTTTTTGAAACAGAGAAAAAAAACCTGTTCCAATTTAGAAAATCAAAGCTAATTAATTTCTAATTTATTTCACAAAATTTAGAATGGGCCAAGGAACCATGTATAAGAAGTTGACAACCATTGATCAAAACTTCAAATTTAAATTTTGCTTAGCAATTTAAACTTTTGTGTAAGTCAACTATTAAAAAAAAAACTCAAATGCAAAGGAGTTTTAACAAAACGTGTAGAAATGAATGCAAAATCTGAACCGACCAATCAGCGTTTTTAAGTGGGAGTCAATCCGTAAAACTACAAGAAAAAAGTAGGAATGGAGCTTGAAATATTTTAATGAACCGCTGATAAAAGTTTTTTTTTCTTTAAAGACTTAGAGAAAAAAAAAAGCTGTATAAATGTAGATATTTGAGTTCTTTACGCTTTTCTACTTTGTGCATTCTTTGCTTTCTTTCTCTTCAATTAAATGAGATTTATAAGGCAAAAAGGATTTGAAGAATCTCGATTAAGTGGCTTAGAGTATCAAACTTTTAAAAGTTGAAAACTCTCAACGACTTTTATCTGCGTACAATTAAGCTGTGACCGATTGACAATCAACTTAAAATGGTCTTAAATACTTTTATCAGCGATTTTTCTCTATTTATTCTCTCTCGCGCTTGCAAAACAAACTACAAGTACAGTTATGGTAATGAAGAAGCTCTGGGATCTCTTTCTACAGTTAAAAGTGTATATATGCTAATTAAAAATCTCATTTAACATTGACGTCTAATCTTTAGACATAAGCTTTCACCATCAACGCATTTCAAACCAAACCCACACTCATCTTCTTCCATCAAGTGCCATCAACTCAAATTTCAAATTTACTACTTTACAAAAACAAGCACCGACTTCAAATTCACAAAAAAAAAATAAAAAAAAAACATTAAATTAAATTTTTCTATTTGGGCTGCAATAGTTGAAATTTAAGAGCACATTATGTAGAGACAACAGAAATCATTGTCAAATTTGGTGTTTTAAACATAAACAAATTTCAATGAATATTGCTCTTAAATCTTGATTTAGTGTCCACTAAATAAGATGAATTAATTGAATAAAAGTTTTGCTATTAAATTTCGATGTTTTTATATAAAGTACTTAGTTTTGTAAAGTATTAACAATATGTACAGTTACTGTAAATCCTTTGGAAATGAGCACGTTTAACATCAAACACCAAATATAATAATATTAAAAATTAAAAGAAAGTAAAAAAAGACATAAAAACAAGACATAGCAACAGAAAAATAGCAATAGTAAGCACATACATGGCAATTATCAGGGAAAACATTTGGTAAATAAACTTTGTTTCATTTTATTTTCTATGGATTTTAATATTATGCTTTTGTTAGTGATGTTAAACGGTACCTGAAAGGGCCTGGGTTAGTAGAGGAGTATTGCTGTTGGGAGTTAATTGGCCGTTTGCAAGTTCCACTGTAAAAATAGATAAAACAGAGGGAAAGAGGAGATGAAAAATGGAGTTTGATGGTGGTGTGTGGGGCAAAATAAAAACGGTGGGAATAATTTAAGAATTAAGAAAGAAAAATATGGGAGAAGACAGGAAGAAGAAGAAAGATAAACAACAATTAACAAATAATTTCCATAAAAGATAATTACACAAAATTACAACAATGAACATCAACAAGTAGTCCTTTAAAAATATTCAAGTAAATCAAAAATAAAGGCAAGTGTGTGTGTACACTTCTTATATTTAGAAAATAACGCACCCAAAAAGTGTACTTGTGTTATCCAGACGGTTGCACCACATTATGAACATCATTTAAAGTTATCCTCTGCGACAAGTTAAAAGTGACTTCAGAGTCTATGGCGTGACATTTAAGTTATATCGTATAGAAATTCGAATGTCATTAAGCGTCATAGACTCAATGATCGCCTATAACTTGTCACAAACTATAAAAAAGTAAATAAGAGAAAGCATTGTTTAAGTAAAAAGGCAATAATATCACGAAGAGCTAAATAAAACAGTAAAAATAAGAGGAAGAAGAGAATAAGATAAACAGCGTAAAGTTTGAAGATCCATTTTCGTTTAAGAAGATGAAAGAAAAGTGGAAAAACGTTTGCTATCTCTTCGTTCAATGTAAAATGTAAATGAAGTGGTATATATATGTGCTTATCTATAATAAGCCTCCATTATCACTCTCTATCTTTTCTTCCCAATTCCAAATAACAAACAAAAAAAAAAACACCTTTTTGGAGATTTTGTTCTCCAACAATCTTATTGCATTTGTACAGTAAATATAAGTTGCTGTTAAAATGTATCTCTTATAAAGTTTTAAAAAAGGAAGAAATAATGGGTCTTTTTCTTATTCTTTTGATGCAATCAGAAGTTAAAAAGTCAAACTAACTATTTTGCGACTTCTGCATTTTGACCAGCTCCTGTAACTTTATTTTTATTAGACTATTAAGAATTGCATTATAAAGTTAGTATAATTTAGTTTGCTGTATTATTGTCTAAAATATTGTTACCTCAGGGAAAATCTAGCATTACCAATGGAAAACACTAAATTGCTTTCATTTAATTTCATGGTTATACACACAGCTATTTTACTATAGGTTACTTGAAACCAAAAATAGTTTCTAAAATTCATATTCCTTAAAACCAAAAGTTGCTTCAAACCGAAAATAGTGTCCTAAAACTCACGTACAATTTCGGAAGCTAATTTAAAGCCCTAAAAATCAAAATCAGTGCTCATATAGGTCATTTGAAAGCTAATTTTGGTCTCTAAAAATCAAACTTTCTATCTTAAAATACAATTGTAATTGTGTACCGGTAATTCCTAAACTAATTTCTGCAGCTACAAACCGAAATTGGGATCTTAATTAGTGTGATCTATCAGCTAATTTCAGCGGTTTTCCTTCAATGGGCCTTCCATGATCTGTTGAGCTGCTTCTGCCCTCTACATACGCCACTGGAGTTAAGGTTAACTTACCTTGTTTAAACATATGGTAGTGGTTGATGGATGGGGTTGAACTCACACGAATAAAGCCGCCAATTCTCTCTCCATCTCGGTACTAAAAGATTTTTCAGTGGGCTGTGAACAACACCCACACCAACAAAACAGTAGGAAGGTGTGTCATTCATTATCTTTAAACCAAATCTCCACACATCATCTTCATTACAACATTGCTATGTCTACTTAAGTTTACTAAAAACTAAGATACCGGTACCTGAATATGTGTATGGAGATCCGGTTGTTATGGAAATTAAAAGAATTTGACAGAAAAACCCAAAAACAATAACATTAATAAAAAAAAGATAAAAGTTAAGCGGATGCAAAAGATGATTATGCATTAATTGACTGAAGAAAAATAATTGATTTTTCATCATAATTATATGCAGTGATTATAAAAAAGTTGTAAATAAAATAATTAATGATTATAATTGCAAAAAAAATCAATAATTTTAAAGTTACAAGCAAAAGAAAATAAATGTCATTTTCGTTTTTGTGGTATAAAAAATTAGTGCGCAGAAAATCATGATAATTTTTAATAGCTCGGTTAAAAATCGGTATAAAACAACAATAAACATTTTTTGTCTCTATAAAAAAACTATCATGGTCCTCTGCATCACATACTGTATACTAAAATGTCTAAACTACTTTAAAATCAATACTTTTACTTATATTTATGCCACAAAAGCGAATGACTTTGATAAGCGTTTTCATTTTTGACATTAAAATTTCATGAAAAAACAGTCGAAATGATTAAATTAATTGTAATTAATACTTTTGAAGAATTAAAATCCAGCCAAAATCGGCAAAAACGTGTGCATTTGTCGTTAACTAAAGACACTATTGCAGTTAAGATTAATTGCAAGCAACTAAAAATAGTCAAATTAACTAAAGTGCATTGGAAAGCAAACAGCCAGTTTTTCAAGCAAGTAAAATAATCAAAAAAAACTAAAAAAAAAACCAAATTGCAAAATAGATAAAAAAGAAAGATAAAAAGTCACATAGCAATTTAAATTTTAAAGGAT
The DNA here is from genome assembly GCA_013389785.1 of Helicorthomorpha holstii. Taxonomy (NCBI): domain Eukaryota; kingdom Metazoa; phylum Arthropoda; class Diplopoda; order Polydesmida; family Paradoxosomatidae; genus Helicorthomorpha; species Helicorthomorpha holstii. The sequence continues at coordinate 92,361 of JAAFCF010007040.1, forward strand.
TAAACGACATTTTCACTCTAAGAAAAGTTTGATAGTATATACTTATTTGACTAAGTTTATAGCCTTAATTGACTATGATTAACCACTACAGTGCTTTTAAAATTGGCAGTGTTCAACTGTATTAGAACTACAATGACTACTTCAAAACTACTTCAAAAAAGTCTTGTATAAAAGACTATATATTAATCTAAATTAGGCACTAAAAATCAAAATACGAGTTAGTTTGAAAAACGGAGAGAAAGAGAGAGATATGGAGACAAAAAAAGTTCAACTACTTTAAATATATTTATCAATAGACAATAGGAATAAGGATGAAGAAAAGATAAAAAAAAACCACTACAAAATCGACCCTTAATTAATATAAAATAAAATAAAAATAGAAATAAAATATATGATTCTAACACCAAACTTATTCACACAATTGAAACTAATTTTAAAATTAAAATAAATGAATTGGTGAAAGTCTGGTACTAATGAAACGACTAATACTACAGCAGTCGTCAATTAAATTGACGTAAGGAGTCGCAGCGCTGTTAAGAAAAATAAAGATTTAAGATGGCCAAGAAGTTAGCACTACTCAACAAAAAACGAATGCACTAAATAATAATAAGTAATGACCAAATTAGACTATAAAAACATCCAAAAATCTGGTTCATTTGATGATACTTTACTAAAATAGCAATTACGTTTTATCTCAATGAAAAGATGTAAACAAACAGCTTCATTGAAATATTACGAGTTTGCAAACACAATAATTTCAATTAAAAAGTATAATCTGGCCATCAAATTATTATTTAACTATACTACATCTCTACTGACTGTTATTATCGATACTAATCGATATAAAGATTGATAGATGACGCAAGAAATGTATTGACTGGGGAAAAAATATAGAGAAAGTCACCACACACGCACGCACAACACAAGGATAAAAAAGTCAAAAAAGTACTAAAATAGAAAAATAACTATAATAATTATTATGGTTAGAAATAACAACTCTACTACGACCGGTTTTACCATAATAACCTTTCAACTACAGCCCATTAATAATCATTAATCACTGTGATCTACTGTAAGTTAATCTACGACAAGTTACATGCTCTACGTTTACTTCCTACAAGAAAGTATTAAGTTTAGTTAGTCAAAACAACAAAGTTTTAAAAGAGTTAGTTATCTGTAATTATGGTGTTGTAAATACCTGCAAGTCGATAATTAAAACCGTCGTTAATTTTAACGATAATGTTTAATGTGTAGAATTATCGTAAAAGTGTAAAATGAAGAACATAAAGTCTAATAACATAAAAAAGCAAGTCAATAAGTAACACGCCATGTTATTTATTATGAAGCAATAAAATGTTGATTAAGCATTCACAAAATGGCGGAAAATGACTATTTTAATGAGCTTTTAAAAAACAACAAAAGTTTTGTTTTTCTTCAAACAGGACGTTGTCGAAATTGTTCACTGCATGTGCCCATTTTGGTTTTCTTTTTGTAAAAGCACTTTTATAAGTTAAAGAAAGTTATTTGATGTTCGTATAATATTAATAGACTTTATGAACACATTTACATGTATAATGTAATCGATTTAATAACGACATTTGCGAGTAATAATAATAAAAATCGATAATCAACGCAGTGGCATCTTGAGTTTTCAATCAGTTAAACTGATTACTTTTAATGAAATTTTCTTTTTCCAACAAAAAAAAAAAAGTCGATTAATCAAATTTAAAAAAAAAATGTTGGCGATGATTTTCGATGCTTGTGTGACTAGGAGTTCTTACCGGCTGAAAGCGGAATTGCCCCTCGAGCCCTCGATATGGTGGCGGCCATCAATGATAACCGAGCGGCATTGCCAACGCCACTGTAAGTCACGCCCACTCCCCCTAATTTTTTAAATTCCATCAGTCTCAATTTGGTCTTTTGTTTTGTTCATGGTTTAATAACATTATGCACACCATCAAAATAATCAAATTAAATATAAAACACATGCCATAACCAATATACTGTTTTTAAGGGTCATTCGGAAATTAAAATTCAGAATTTCAAATTGGTACGTCAAAATAGGGAAACATAATTTCCGAATTTTCTTATTATCGTAACTACAAATCGATTTCGTTGTTTCTATTCAGACAATTTTATAATTGGTTTAAAACACTAACCAAACAAGCTTTAGTTAGCAGATTTAACTAGCACACTGGTTACAAACAGAAACATCAACAAAATTAAAAAAATTGTATCAAGTGACTTTCGGAAATGGAAATGTGAAAATCTTATCAGTTTACATCGAGATTTGTCTCTGTATTTTCTTGCCAAAGAAGAAAAAAAATCTAATAAAGAAATTGAAATATTATCAGCTCAAAGACAATTTTTTTCACTTTTTCTTGACAAAAATGCTCATAAAAAATGAGAATAAATTTTCTCGTTTTTTTGTAAATATTCCAATTTGGAAAATCACCCGATATACAATTACACGGTAGTCTTAATCTTTTTAGCTTTTAATTTTAGAGTTAATCAATAGTATTGATTGTTACCAATCAAAACAACTCAAGATGCCACCGTTCGTTGACCATAAAAAAATAGATCGATAAAAAATCACAGTAATTTAACTAATGTATGTCAATGTTGTGTGTTGTTTATATTTCAAATGTAAACACGAGTATAAATTAATTTAGTGAAAAAAAAGTTTTGTTTAATGTTTTAAGCGAAAATAAATTAAAATAAATTTTTTCTTTGTAAATTCTTGATTTATTTGCTTGACACCTTTTTATCATCATATTTATATATATTTTTTATAATATATAGATAAAAAGAAATAATATTTTCCAGCGTCACATTTTTTTAAATATATTTTCAATATCATAATATAATATGCGCCATCTTTTTTTCTTCTTTTCGTTTAAATCGGAATTAACATTTTCACAGTTATATTTGTTATTATTTTTTTTACTTTAAATTTAAATAAAAATAAAAACACAGATATGTGTACAAGTGTGTGTGTGTGGGGACTGTCAATCACCAAAAAAAAAAGTTCTCAAATTATTTGACATATTTTTCATAGTCAAAAAAGCAAAAATTAAAGGAAAATAATTGAAGAACTTTTTCTTGACAAAAAAATTCCACTCACATCAAAGCCTTATTTTTTTTATATCTTTGAAAATGACAAACTTAACTTAATTAAAAAAAATTAATAATCTAAGCTGATGTAAGCCTGTTGTCTGTTTTCATTTGTTTTTTTCTTTTCACATTAATCGATATAATTTGTTTTAAGTTTGTTTTGGCACATTAAGTACAACGTTATTGGTACATTATTACAGTCAATGATAAAAAGGGAGAGTCAGGGGCTTTGTCCTGATAAATGATATGGTCAGATTGATGAAAAAGAGTTGATAATATTGACATAGAGATTACAATTTACACAGCTGCAATTTACAACATCAACCAAAATTTCCATTAAATTACATTCAAAGTTGTCGCATAAGTCAGTGCGTATCTTTCCCATTCATTACTATCAACTCAATAGTTACAAAAACGCACGAACTTATGCGACAACCAAAAATCACTAAATCAGCTGTGTAAATCCCAAAAATAAAATGTTTTGGTGGAGAGGAATGATGTAAAGATATAGTATATTAATGAACAAGTTAATAGTCACAATGTTGATGAATTGATACTACATTAAGTAATAGCTAAGCCAATAATTGATTGGTTAACCAATCTCAGCATTTAGTTCTTGCTTAACCAAATAAAATCAACTTTTTAAATGGAGGGAGTTAGTATTAACTGTTAGATCAGATTACAAAGAGTTAACTAAGACCAGGGCACCCATGGCCAAGCATCAGCACTTAAATAACCAATACAATCCCATCTAGTTTATTTATGGGATAAAACTTTGTTTTGGACTTTTCAATACAAATTTAGGTCATTAAAACCAAAACTGCTAGTTAAATAAGTCAAAACAAGAGTCCTAAAAGTGAAAATGTATAGCTGCATGAACTTGCCACTTTCTGCCATGCCCTTTGTTAACCCCATCGTATAATAATTGCTGAACTAATTACACTAACGTTCACTTAATTACTGTATTGCTCGTAGTTGAATTTTAATACTGTTTTCTTCACGAATATTTAAATTTGACAAATTAAAAATTAAAAAACAGTTTAAAATTGGAGTGGACTAGTCAGATTTTCTACGTATACAATCCTGCATAGTACAAAATAGGAAACATCATATTCTAGATCTACAATCTACATTTTTATTCTAGTGAGCGAGTAGAGTAGGGTTTTCTATGGTCACTAGACCTTAAGCTACAAAAAATAAGGCAGCCAATTTTGGTCTGTTTTGGTCTACAAAATACTTGTATGTACTGTACTTCTAATAGACTAAAGTCTAAAATTCTAATGCAATGTAAAAAACCACTCTACATCTTTTTAACTAACTTCTCCAAATATATAGATATATAAATATAAAATTCAAAATATTTCTTGACTAATTTTACAAAATGCAAAGTAACTTGTGTATACAAAATATGACTTTTGACAAGCCTAATAGTAAAAATTCTCATAAAAAGTCAAAAATATAGGAAAATAAAATACAAAACTAACAACAACAAAATTTGTTTAAATAGTAACCGTAATTGTGTTATGATAATAGTTGTTGCACAATTTGTTTTTTGCATTTTGAATGACTCATGATTAAATTCCTCGCATAAATGACATCAATCTAAATAAGTTCTTTAAAAGTCTAAACTCTTCTAAAATAGATAAAGAGCTGGCTAATTATAATAGATTATTAGTTTTATAATTTGAGAAAAAACACTTGATTACGTTTGTAAATTTTCCCCAAAATAAAGGGCGCTATATCGTAAAGTCTAAGATTTCTAAAATAGTACAAGTTTTAAGACATGCAAACTGCACATAGCAATCAAATCCTAAACTAGGCACATAACTAATTTAATGACCACTAACAATTGCAGTTAGTGGAACTTAGTTTTTAACTAAAAGTTCATTATTTTAAAATTGAGGATTGGGGAGAAGAACAGAACCGATTTTAAAATATCGTATAAAAGTCAAATTTAGGAACAAGATGAGCTAACTTGTACATAAACATAGGTTGATACACGCCATTATATATTCTCTTTATAATGCCGATAACGTCTTCATATTCCTATCACATAGCCAAGTAATGCTATAAATGCAATAATAAAAATCACAACAAAATGACGTTTAATGGCCAATTTTATAAGTACAAAATAGTTGACCAAATCATTTAAATTCGCATTTATAATCAGTACTGTTCTTCTGCCAACCATATTGTATTACTTAAAAATAATTAAAACAATGATAAAATCAAAGCTTTGGTAATTATGAAATAAACCACCAAAAAAAAAATGAATAAAAATGAAAACTTGAAGAAAGTTTGGTCCATTTTTTAACCTTCCAAACATTAATAGTCTATCAATAATCAATATATTGTATAATCGTATCTATGCAACATAAATCTAACGTATAATAATTGTAATTACAGTAAAGTAGTAGTCTTGGTTAATTTACTACTTTGGCCCCACCCATTAAAATACATATAGCTGCTCAAGAACATTTTCAAAAAGGGGTTATTAACTTGTTATTGCATTTTGTGTGAGCGATATACTGTATAGCCCAATTTCACGGACTTAAAAACGTCATCTTCAACTAATACAATAGAGGAAATACCATACAAGAAAAAAGTTGTTTTTTTACGATAATAATATGGATGGGATGAAGATAAATTCAAATAACAGCTATTTGTAGGAATGGACAAACATCTTTTGGTTGGATAACTTGGGAGCAAATAGATAATAGCAAAATCCAGAGTGATGGAGGAAGAAAAGATATTGGAAACAGAATGTAAACAGTTATAACAAGATAAGAATAATAATGCAATGAAACAATGCGCGCAAAAATGAAAAGTAGGCGTTTTTCTTGAGGGTGAGGGTGGTAAAATAAATGGGGTGTACTGTAGATACTGTATGGAAGTGACGGCGCCAACACAACGTCACCCTAAACTTATAATAATGAAAAGAGTCTTTGATTTTCTCTTATGTAATGATGATGATACTTGTGATTTTTCAACAACAACGACGACGACTTTTTTAACGTGAGAAATAATTAAAATGAGCTGATTACTATTCTTCTTTTTTGTAATAATATAATAACAAAAAATACTGTATAAAATTCAAATTAGTCAAATAGAAATTGAAATAATTTCTCAACTCTTGTCCTCAAAAAAGAGGGAAAAGATGTAATTAAATTACAAAGAGAAAAAAATTACGTGACTATAATTTCTTTCTTGCTTTCAATTTCATATATAAAAATAATAATCCTGAGAATTTTGATCGTAAAATCTCTTTTGTTAGGAAAAAAAAACCGAATTAAATCTTAATAGTCAGAGGGAAAAAAATCTGAATTAAATTATAAATGATCGACATACAAACTAAGATGTTCAAGATATTAATAATAAAATCACAAGATTAAGAAAAAATCTAATAATTACTTGCAGTTTGTATAAGAAAAACTGGGGTTAATAATGGCATACCCAAACGAAAATAATAATGCCTAGATAAGTGTCTAAAAACCAAATTTTATGCTTTAAAAAGTAAATTTAACGAAATAATGTTCAAAGAAACAAAAATTGATTTTTAGCACCTTAAAGTACGCCATTATTTTTGCAAATTAAGTTTATAAAACGTAAAAGATGTGAAGGCTTTGAGACTTATTATGATTAAACAGAAAGAATAAAACAAACTTTTAATAATAATTATTGTAAAATCAAAAAAAAAAAAAATGTAGGCAGATAAATTGAAAATCAAAATGTGATTCATTCACTGGACGACGAGGACGATGATGAAGACGACGATTGCAAAAGTCGATTAAGGATTAAAAAGCAGAGACACAGCAAGGAAAAGAAGAAGAAAAAATATATATAAAGAAAAAAATAAAATAAAAATCGATCACAATTAATGAAAAAAAAAGTAGTTTGTATACTTGTAAAAGTATATACATATCTGTGGGGCCATTCGCGTTGCGTCGCCATAAACTGCGGTGTATAAATAAATATACACGTATTATGGTATACTCAGAAGTAGATGGATACATGTATATTTTGTGTATACACACTCACACACGCCCGGATGAATGAGAAATAAATTTCAGTCAGTCAACGAATAGAATTTGTCTCACAGCTGTAAGGCATGCATATTATATACACTGAGATGTTCGACTGGGCACGGGATGCATAACTGTTGCATACTTAAATTCATACCTGGGAACGGGTAGCCGAACCCTGGATAACCGGTGTATCCACGACCGTAACCATATGTCGGGAAGCCGGCTAAAAAAATAATAAGAAAAACATTAGACATTTGATGGAAACTTTGCAACATGTTTTGAAATCAGTTTACCTTCTTGAAGAGCACCCAATGACCAGACTAGATCTGAAAATAAACAAAAATCACATTAATAACATTAAACACTGATTAATGACGATTTGCCATAGAAATAAAGTACTTAAATTTAAAAAAGCTTCTCAGTATTGGATGTTGCATAAGTAAGTGCGGTTTCTCTTTGCGATTAAATACTAAAAAACCGTACGTACATATGCGACAACTGATTTTACAGTATAGAAAAAAATTCAACTGATTTAGCTAATCTTTCAAGCTAATTGTGTTTCATTAGATTAGTCGCAGTGTAAATTATGTTGGCATTCACCCCCTCTTTTACGATTAAATGGCAAACATCCAATAGTCTTTCTTTTTCTTAAGTTTAAATAAACTGAATGTAGATACGGCAAAAGCAATTGCCTAAATGATATTAAGCACTTTTCAGCAGTTAAAATAAATGGCCAGAGTTAAAAGAAAAAAAAAATAAAAAGCCCATTGTTATATGGCAATAAATTTTCAATGAAGACCAAATAGGCGTTAAGTGGGAAAAATGGACTTTAGTAAACCGATTTACTAACACGATCAAATGGACCTTCACATAGTTAGTTGCCGTATATAAAATTAACAATATATAATTTAATACGATTCTCATCGACCAGTTTCACGTACCATTACTTTTAAGAAAACACAAAAACAACATAACTAGATTTCCATAAAATGAAAAGTAAAAAAAGCAAAACTTTTATCCATTGGTAAAATTAAGGTAATTCTTTTGCTTTTCACGAAAATGCACTTGGTGTACAGTATACTGCATGTGAAAACGAATTTCCAAGCTATTTTCAATAACAAAAAAAAAATGTTAGAAAGAAAATAAGTTTAAAAAAAGCAGATAAAAGATAAATGTGAAAAAGAAAGTTGAAAGTGATGTCAAAATGGGAGACATGGAAAATGGCGTCTGCTCGTAAAATTGGATAAATGCGTATAAGCAAAGTGATAGCAGCGATTACGACGCCTTTTTGGAAGAAAAGTCAAATGGGCGAATTGGTGGGTGGGTGAAAGAAGAAGTAGGGAGATGAAAACTGAAGGGGGGTGATGGGGTGAAGAAGATGGAAAAAGACTGTTTGAAATCCATACGAAATGATCGGAAAAAGCAAAGCCATTTTCTCCATCTCAAAAAATACATAGCCAGAATCACAAAAGTTAGAAAGAGAGAAAAGGATGTAGCAAAATAAAAAAGAAGATAAAAATTTATAGCAGAAAGCAAATTTTAGCGTTTGGCGACGCCGGCCTATCTTAACTTATCTATCATATATATAAGAATAAGCCAAAAAGAAATGATGATGATGTGATGATGCGAGAAGTATAAAAGAAAAAAAAATATTTTGGGGAGGAGACAGACAAGAATATGTCGCTTAAAAAATAAAAATTGGTGACTGCAAACCCTTCAATTTTCGATCGTTTGTGAAAGAGTTGGGTACAATTGTGCAAAACTATTACATCAAAAGCTTGTGATACCGTCTTATTAGAAATCGTCAAAGTTGGGGACGTCAGGACGTCTAATGGGCGTTATAAATAAACGCGCTTGAGTATACAATACACACAATGTGATACGTAATCCAGGTGATTTTCTAAATTGAACACTTTTCATTTAACACAGCACAAAAAGAAACGGGAAACATCTCCATTAAAACTAATAAAATTTAGTCCCATTTGCTTATTGGCAGAAAAAAGTGTATCAGCTTAGAAAATCACCCGATATATGGCAGAAGGAGGGAAAGGAAACTGATCATTTGACGAAGAAACGTGAAACGCCATTTTCCCGGTGAAATGGAGCGTAGAAAAATTTGAAAATTGGCGCAAAATGATACCGACGACAAACATCCATGTACACGCCCACTGCACAGGCCCCTACATCACAGGAAATCAATTATGTACACTGTTCAGGGTCTCAAAAACACACTTTAAAACTACCCAAAGTCACCACTTTTGCCTTAAACCCACTGTGCGCATTTCCCAAGTGCCTAATAAGAGTCACTAACAAAGTTAACTATATTTTACAACATAATTTAACAGACATTAACCTGCCAAGCCCACACTCATTTTTAATGTCTCACCGACAAAGTCGTGTATTAATCAAATGGCCTTTTCGAAATTTCATTAGGCGCTTTTCTAAAACTAAAGCGCAATTTGCGTGCAACTGTAAAACCACCCTCATCCTGGTCCTGTATTAGTCGGCTAAACATAATATTTTGACGGCACGCATTCGGCTACTCCCATCGCACATTAAAAGCAAAAACTAAAAGTTTTATAAAATTAATAAATAATAATAACAACCCCAACTTGAAACGCCACGAAATTCTGATACCAAAATTGTTAGATTAATTAATATTGCCTAAATACATTCTTGTATACAATTAAATAGTTCATTTAAGACATCCAAATAGCTACTTTAAGTTCCTTAAAACTGAAACTCATTCTTATAACACATTGATGGTTGAAGAGCCTCATTTGCGCCTTGTAAAGTAAATACAGGCAGTTCTTGACTGACATAACTTCTACTAGCATAAAATCGCGAGTTACATAAACAAATTTTAAACTTAAATAAACATAGTACTGTACAATAATGTGTGTAATCGAAAATACGTTGAAAGTGATATGTTATTCCTTTCTATTATGGGTCACGTACTATACTGTAGAATAAGAAAAGCACAGCATATTCAGCATATGTGCGCAAGTTCTATTTCATTAAAATTTGACAGTGTAAACGATATGTTGAATGTGGTGTGTTTTTCTGTTCTACAGTGGGTCACGTGCAATACCGTTAGATGTGAAAAGCATACCATTGTCAGCATACTGTATTTGAATGTGCTACTGTTTCTTTAGATTATTACTGTAATTATTGTTGGTTATTTAATAACTTGTTTTAATATTATTTACTGATATAATGATGCTTTGAACTTAATATATAATCACTTAAACAGATTTTTCAGCATAAATAAGGATTTCTCGGGCTTGCATAAAACCCGAGTTGCATCATGGACACTGGAACGATGGAATTATGTATCTCGAGAACTGCCTGTAACTCAAAAGTAAGTTCAGATTTTCCCTTTTTTAAACATATAAATCAGCTTTAAGGTAAAATACAAATAACCACCATACTTTGTTGACTTAATAAATCAACTATTAATCGTAAATTAGGAATTAGTAATACTAATACTAACCGTATGGCCCTCTAGCAGTAGCTCGTCCACGAGCTGTGTTCGCCGGTAACATTACTTCTTTAGGTTGCGCCTTTTTACATTCAACCTGCAAACAATAAATTAACATTAAACCAATTTTAAAGTTTTATTATATTGTTTTTAACAATAAAAGCTGTTCTACTGCATAAAATCAACCGGTAAATAATTAAATTCGATAAACGTACCATTTTATTATTGATTTCGTGGAAGTGAATTTCGCACACTTTGTCAACAATGTCCTCATTTTCAAATGTTACAAAGCCAAATCCTAAAAATAAATTAAAAATTCAGAAAATTATTAATAAAAACAATGAAAAAAAAAACTCAATTATCGTTCATGAAATCGTAAGTTATGTCGCTTCCGTTATTGTGTCTCTTAAGTATATTTCCTCCAATTTTCATCTTTTTATTAGCAACTGTGAATGTTGGGTGCTTAAAAACCAATAAACGTGAACATATTAAAGAGCCTTGATTAAAAATTAAAATGTGCGTTTCTATTTTCTCGTTAATTTCATCAATCTTCTTTCTCCAAAAACATCACATTATAATGTCTATACAAACAATCGACCGCATAAATTGTTAATTTTACATCATAACATCAAACATCATTTATTATTAAGAAAAAAGCCGCTCTCATTAGAATTACATTAACTAATTTATATAGCAAGGTTTCCTTCTCTAATGAGTAACGTAAAAATTAACTTTCATTTTCAGGAAAACGAAAACGTCGATTTTCTTAAAGACAATTAAAAATGGACTTTTACGTTAATCAAAACTACTCATTTAGCAAAATAACATCACCTTTAATTTAGGTCAATAACGTTATTTTCCATTCAAAATTAAGTCGCTTCAAAATAAAGTTTATTGTATAAGAGCTACTCAATACATTGGCTAATATAAATACTAAAAAAAAACCCATCTCTTTCATACTTTGCTATCCATTTTCGCTTCGTATTTTTTTTTTACTATTATTTAAAAAAAAATTTAAAACCTTATCTATAGAAAACCACCAGTGTCAAATAAAACGAATAAAAATTCCACATCCATCCATCCCAACCAACCAAGCTATATCCAATCATTTTTTTACTTTTACTTTATTTCAAAACCAAAAAAAGTCGATTGAATGTCTTATATATAACCTATAATACCAATATTGTTGTATATTGAAAGGTTCAACCGACTTTATGAACGTCCCATCAAAACGTTTATAATAACAATAGAGCGTCATCATTTGAAATTAGATTCTGAACAAGGTCAACTAAAGGTCATGAACAGGAGAGACATCAGTATAGAGAACGGAAGAAAAGAAAAAAGATGGGAGGTGCAATCCTTCCCACTCCACCCCCCTAAACCACAAGGTTTAAAGTTTAGTTGAAGCTATAGTGTATGGAAAAATGAAAACGCCATCTATCTATCCAACAAAAGCCTCCCCGACGTACAGAATGATGGAGAAGAGAAGACGAAGATGGAAAAAAAAGAAGATATAAAAGAAAATAAAGTAAGTCTCTTGTTGTAAGAAAGCTAAAAATGGATTAGGAATTCAATTCGGAGATTCTCATAAAGCCATCTATTTAAACGTAAACAAAAACAAACGTTCCTACTGCACACAAATAAATACGACAACAAAACTTCAAAAATAATGCCATATATACGTTATATTGCATAGTGGATGTACTGTACATAAACAAAAGATAAATTTCCATTGAATACATAATTAATCACCGGCTGTAAATCTTTATCATAAAAGTGTTTTCTCCCTTTCTCTCTCGCCATCTCTCTGGCTTCCACAATCATGACGTAAATTTTTGATTTACAGCTTTCAAATTAAATTCACAACTGATTATTTAATACAAGCAAAATAATTTTCATAAAGCAATGGACTGGTTATCAACCTCGGTCACGCAGAGAATTTCACATTAAATTAATTTCCCATTGAAATGAGACTAAACTACATTGATTTCAATAAAGATTTGTCTCGTTTATCACCAAGTTTCTAGGATATTAAAGCCTTTGATCTCTCCAGAAAAGTCAGGTTGATAATAACTAGTAATACATAAATATTTCAGTTTTATTAAGTGACTTAAATGACCACTTTTAGCTTAAATACAATGCTTTATAAATTTACTCAGCAGCAAAGCAACAATGGAAATGCAAATGAAAAACACATGGAAACAGCTAGTGACAGAGTAACAGTAAAAGTGAGTAAAAAAAATAATGAAAAAGCGTTAAAAGTTGAGTCAGCCATCAATTAGTTTCGCTTATCACGCTCGAGTAAACATAGAAAACAACATAAAACATGTTTATAATTAAACGACGTCAGTTGTACAGTATAAAAAAATAAATAAAATACAAAACAGCTTTTAACTCTTTCTCCAACTCCAACCTACTAATTAGAATTAAGCGAGGTAGGGAAAATTATTCACCAAACATTTCAATTAGCAGATAAAAAAAAAACATATTCACTCCTTTTTTATCTAACTTATTTAAATGCGCATTTCGCACTTTCAGCCCTTTAATTTCAGGCTGATTTATTGCTTTTAAACTTTAACAAATTATTCAAATAAAGCTTTCAAACTTTGCTAAATAGTTTCTCAAGCTGATAGGGACGTGTCCCCCAAAAAGACGCAAACAATTGCGAATTTTCTTATTGAATGGCCACTAATTAGTATTTTACAGGAGCAGCAAACGCGTGTTATTGAAGCTAATGTTGCCCCTGTAAGTTAAAATTGAACACATACGGTAATCAAGTTAAATAAAAAGTGATATTTGAGAAAGACTTCCTATTTAAAGTGCACATTTTTCACTTCACTCTAAACATAATATAAAGTTTTTTTTTAAAAAAAATGTTTTTTCTAGTGTAAATACTGTACTGTATATGTGTTTTGCTTTTACATTTTAGTCAATGAATAAAAGCAAATTAAGAAAATGAGAAAGTGAAGCAGTTGAGAGTTTGGGAATAAGAAAAAGGCAAAGGAAAAAGAGGATGAAAAATGATATCATTTCTATTTTCGCCTGACTTTAAATGAGATGGAGCACAAACCCATTTATCAAATGGCAAAACATACTGTACATTTCTCTCCCTCCACCCAAACCATTCAAATACCAAAAATAAAGATTTTCAAATTTAAATATTAGATTTTTGTTTATAACAATTCCATCATACACTCACGATCCACTTTAAACAATAACACTAATTTAATGAAATAACTAATATATTGTAGCATCAGTTACAATGCCAATCCGTTTATAGCGACACGACTTTGCTATCGTTGTAACCAGGTTCTACTGTAAAGCAAAACGGTAAGTGGTGCATCATTTTGTTAAAAGTGTGTTCCCCCTGCAAATATACGTTGTTCATCAGTGTCATCTAGTCTAAAGTAGCACCGAAAAGTTGTCAATGTTGTTGTCAGCTGTATTTTTTATTTGATTTCAAGTGGATTCTCACGTCTCTTCATCTTTATTTTAGACCGGCGGATTTCTTTCTCGCTTTTCACCATTGATTTGTCACCCTTTTGTCTACTTACAAGCAGAGAGGATAAAGTGAAGAGAGTTGTTGTGTAAGGGCATGTGGGTGGATAGTATAGAGGGGGATGGAGGGTGGAAGAGTTGACTTTGAACGAATAGTTCTCTTGGGGCTGTAACTTTTCTTTTGTTTTTGTTTAGAGACACATCCAAAAACATAGCTATTTTTCTCTCTGCTCTCTTCTCTTGTAAAGATAAAAAAATTTCCTCAATTTTTTTGGAGTTGTTGTTGCTTAGACTTGGTTGAAGATGGGAGTTAGGAGAGAGTATTGGTGAAGGATAGGAAGGAAATGAAGAGGTGAAATTAAGGATTATAGAGATATTGAGTTACATGTCGCTTGACACAAACAATCCTTTTCTTTCTCTCACTCTGTCATCTTTTAACAGTGGTATATGGCTCCCTCTGGTGGTGTCGGATGAAGGTTGGCGGCAAACAAAAGATCGACATGATATTTTATGAAGCCTCTTTTGCGGTTGAGATGGGGAGGAGGAAAAAAAGATTTTTTCATGATCCCTTTTGTCATTTATATATATTTTCTTTTGTCTCTTCACATCATTTTTGTTGATCCAGCTCCTTTGTTTTTGCTGCCAGGTGGTACTAGTCCTTGTCTAATTGTCAAGGTGTCACATTATCAAGCATCTACTGTAAGCTTGTCTCGTTTATTTTATTTACTTATTTTTTGTTTGATGTAAGAAAAGTTTTAAAAGTTATTAAAAAAAAGCCTGATGCCATACAAGTAGAGAAACAATATTTAAAAAATGACATTATAAAATCTCCTATGTTAAGAAAAAAACGTTATTGAAACTGATAAGAATTGATATCATTTCTTATTAGGGCTTTCCTCCATGTCAAGAAATAACGAGAAAAATTGCCGTTCAAACTGATGAGATTTAATCTCGTTTTTAAACACCACTGCCAAAAAAATAAGTGTAACTATCAATAAAATCACCCAGTTTACATAACCAAAGTTCACGTGACCTTTAGCTATATCTACTTTACTATGGCTAAATTAATCTGCAATTCAATCAGAGGAAGTCAGAAAATAAATTAGAATTTATAATAAAATCAGTAAAAGAAAGAAAAAAAAATGCTGTATAGGAAAGTGCGTGTAATATGTTGAGCTTTTGCCTTTGCTTCCCCATCTCCGATTTCAGTGCTGTTTACCCCGCAAGGCAATCTAGTTGGCAGTGTTTGCTATCGTTAGAAATCTCCAGGGGCAGCAAAAGCACATTGACAGCGGATGAAAGTGAGTGCTAGTACGAGTATGCCATAGAAAAAGAGAAAAGTGAAAGAGATTTTTACTTTTTTAGACTTCGATCGGCTATTATTACGAGATAATGGAATCGAAACGAGCCTTCGATCAAATTAGCAAACTTAATTAGAAACAGTAGGACATGTAAAACAAAGCGAGTCAACTAAAACGCTCTAGCTGTACTTCGTTTAGCATGGCAATTCAAGTGAGAATAAACAAAAGCGTTTTATGCACACAGCCAATCATTATACGGGTATTTATACCCAACACCCAACCCAACTCACCCCCCACACAAACACCCTTTTCTCCATTTCAACAGCAAATTATTTAGAAAAGCCATGTACTAGAAAATTATCACTTACAAAATAACACTGTTTTATAGCTTTTCTAGCAACTGTGTAAACATTTAAAAATTTCATCAAAGCTCGTATACAAACTTAAATACAAACGATCATAAGATGAGTGTTCACTTTATCACATAAACATGGTAATAAAGAAACGGGAATAAATTGCATAACTCATCACCAACTTTTTTCTCGTTTCTTTATTGACACAAATTACCATTAAAAAAACAAAAATTTTTATAAAGCCTAATAATTATATTTTGGCAATTTGCAAACTAATTTAAGATGTCAAATACCATAAAATAAAATCCTAAATCAGCCTTTAAAAAATGTACAAGTTCCGACATAAGTTCCACATTTTCTTTTTCTGACACATGTGGTTGATTTATTTTCGTTGACATCAAAAAATAGGCCATATAGCAAAAAAATATAGTAAAAAAGGCAGTTGAGAGATATGATATGAGCTGAAGAAGAAGAATAAAAAGCATCAGAGTCCATCTATCTCTCTTAGCAAAATGGCAAACCGGAAGTCAAAGATAAGCAACTAAAACTTTTGTACTCTCTTATTTCCATTATAATTTACGACTGTCAAGTCCGGCATCAAAATACATTAGCAAAAGCTCAACCAATCCTCCCATCCCCTCCCACACTCAACAAGGAACAAAGCCCGCCCTCCATTTCCTCTGATGACTTCAGACCTCAACTAACCAAATTCTGATTTCAGTCATGTTTCCAAAGGCTAAAGTTCAAAACGAAAAACAACAGCGTTTCTGCATAACAAAATGCGCAATAAACTCATTAAAAATAAATTTGCAGATAACAAAAGAGAGAGAAAATTAAAAAAATGTTAAATATTAAAAGTTTAAAATATTAAATACAAGTAAGATAAAACCGAAAGTCTTTAAAAAAATGAAATTTTGTCGCTAAATTAATTACTGAAAACGTTTTTCAATTTTGTTAACTAAAAGTTTAAAATAACACTTAACTGATGCAATTAATTTCCATTGAAATAATGTTAGTAATAATACAGTACTAGAAAATTCACAGTATAAAATAAAATATTTATACATAAAGATAAGATCAATTCACTCAAGTGAGACTTTTCATTAGTAAAATGGCAAGAAAATTTAATTTCATATTAAAAGATTGTTTCAAAAAATTAAAGCAGACTAGCAAAAACTTTCTCATTAGTAATTAAAACCATCAAAGATATCCCAACATTTCTTTTTTTAACTATACATACTAAGTTAATTAATAAAAACCATAAAAAGTAACTGAAAAATTCTGATTTCAATTGGAAATTTCGAAAATGTAAATAAAATTAAAAAAAATCCAGAGACTTTGCAATTTTCAAAAAATAAAATTGAATATGCGATTTTGGAAAAAAGATGATCTCAATTTCCATCTGATGACAAAGGTGCGAAGAAGATGCGTTGAACCTCGTTAAGCAATGGCTGAGGCCAATTCAATTTACTTCTTTCTCGTTCCCCAACACCCAACACCTCACCCATCCCCCTAACTCAACCCTCAAACCCCAGCATATTTCTGTAGACAGAAACGCCATCACTATGCCTTCATTTTTATTCTATTTTTTTAAAGAGCTCAATAGATGGTTGAGAGATAGACGAAATAATAATAAAAAAAAACACAGGAAGAAGACGTTGAATAAGATAAGAAGAAAAAAAACACCCATCCACATCCACACATATATATATCCACATACAGCTTTGGTATCCATCGCCATCCAATCAACTTCTCTGTCGCGAAAGCTCAAATTCTAATGCGATTTGCACTGACTAGAAACTAGAGACAAAAAAAATAATAGAAAATAAAAAGAAAAAGAGAAAAGTAAAATAAAAAAGCAAGGAAAAGTAAAGTGAAGATAAAACCAAGTCGAATAATTGCTGATGCTCTTCAATAAAAACATAAAAAAATGATATCAATCCAATACGTCGATAACACGTCACACAAAAAATTCTTAATAGCAAATTTAAACACGAATTTCAACTCTTAAAAAATTTCTTACGAAACGATCGATAACTTAACGAGAAATTCATTGGAAAAAAAGCATATTATTGTCTATTTTGACGAGCTAATAATACTAGGTAATTTTCTCAAATGGTAATTTTTGACAGTGACAATAAAAAACGAGACTAAATCTTATCAGTTATAATAGCAATCTGTCCCGTTTCTTTTTTGCCATGGAGAGAAAAGTAAAAATAAAAAAAAAGAGACGAAATATTAATAGTTTCAATGGAGATTTGTCCCTAATGACAATTTGTATCGTTTCTTTATTGCCATTAAAAAGTGACAGTAAAAAACGAGACTAAATATGAACAATTGCAATGCGAATTTTCCCGTTTCTTTTTTGCCTTGAATTTCTTTGCTTATTTTCTTAACAAAATGATAAAAAGTTATTATTTTCACTAAATTTATTACAGATTCCGACACATTTTATTGAGTGACAATTGCTGTAATGGCAAGTGCAGTTAATTTCTAACTCTTTTTCGTTTGATAATTGACTAATTAGATGAAATTGCCCGCAGGAAGTTGCAATAAACTTGTGAAAAGTGTAAATCTTTGCTTAGCAAGGCAAAAAGAAAACAGTAAAACTAACACCGCTATTATTTCCGTAGTCAAAATTTGTGTTAAAGGAATATTCTCCAGCGATGTAACTTCCCCTTATCCCTCTCCCTTATTTCCGATTACGTACCCCTGAAGGTACATACACTACACTATAATGCATCTCAGTTCCAAGTCTTAGAGAATAATACACAAAGAAATAGATTGGATGCGACGTCCATTAATAAGTGGAATATAATCGCATTTGAAACGACATCTAAATACAAATACGCCAGTGACGTCAACCAACAACGGCCACTTGCAAACAAAAAAAGAGAGCCGACAATGCCATTATTACTTTTCGTCATTGCAAGTAGTGTGATAATCAGAGAAAATGCTCACAAATAGTAAAAATATTCCACCGGATATAAGGGATTTGAAAAGGAAAGCAAATCTTAAAAAACCGTAATTCCCTTTCAAATAAAAATAAAGACGAGAAAAGGAAAGCGAAACGTGAAGGTTGGGAACCCCAATAAAAGTTAAGTACAGAGTAATCACGAAATAACATGTTCACAATAAAGAAACAAAGATAAACTTATAATTTCCATGACAAATAATTATTGAAAAAATTGTCAATAAAGAAACGGGAATAAATTGCATTGCTTGCAATTGATATTTGTCTCGTTTCTTTACTGCAACAATTACAAGCAAACAAAAGTGTATACATTGCATTGCAAACCATAGACATTTTTCTCTTTTCTTTATTTCTAGTATGAACATACAGAACGAACAAATATCTTATGACCACCCTGTAGAAAACACGTGCAAATACATGATAAAAACATTTGTCGCATAATTTTAATGGCCGACCATAAATCCAGCCTGTGTGTATGTCGCCAATTCCTGTGTTTCACTATCAATAGAAAAGGGCCAAATTGATAACCAACAACCAAAAAAAAAAATTGGAACTGATCCATAATCGCTTTCTTCTTTGTAATACAGAATGATGGGGGAAAATGGCAACGGATATAGAGAAAACGATGGAATATAATACAGGAGGGAGGATTGTTTTTAGGATATTTTGGAGTAGGGCATAAAAAATGACGGTAACGACTGAGATTTTTGTCATTTTTTATCCCTATCCCTACTTTTTCCTTCCTCCACCCCTTTTAAAGAAAAAAATAATACAAATTCTCTTTTGGCGTTAATCAAGCCGTCTGCTTGTTAAAATGTTTACGGAAACGCAAGCTTCTCCCTAAATATTATCTTTCTCTTTACTACAAAACTCATAACAAACAAACAAAAAAAAATATAAAAAATATTCCAATACAGATGTGTACAGATTAGGGAATAGGAGAAATGTATATATAGAAGATGAGGAGCTTTACTTGAAGACGTCGAATCCATTTATCATATGACGCCAGATGGCGTTAAAGCAGAACAATCAGCAAAACAAAACTTTTCTTCTTCAGTCATTGTTATTATTTGTAGTTAGCACCCAAAAAAAAAAATAAAAAAAAAACAAAACGAAAAAACAAGAGATAAAAAACACAGTTCTCATTAAAAATATTGATGAAGGAGATTGTGCAATTAGATTCAGCCACAGAGAGCGTGTAAATATAGTACAGCGTCATTATCGTCAACAGCAAATTTGACATTATCCAATCACAAGAAAAAACTATACACAAACGATTAATAACTTTTGACATAATGGAAAAGAATGGGATTGTGTGTAAAGATATGGTACTAAACTTAAAGCAAGTTTGGGCACTGTTTCTCCTGATGATTTGTCCCATTTGTTTCTTTCCATACATAAAACTGTACTAATTTATCAAATCAACCGGCATACGAACAGTGTAAGTTGAGGATTGTATATCATAGTAAATGTCAATTAAAATTTGAGTGGAAAAGAAAAGAAAACAAGACCGTGTTTTCCCTTAAGTTTCTTTTTCTTTCGATGATGTTAGCAAAAAGATTGAAAATTTCTATGTTGCAGACAGACATTCAGTACAGTACAAGATATATACACCTAGTAATACCAGTGGTATTTTTGTGCTTCATTTGTTTTCTTTCTTTTGCTACTTTCTTTTCACAAACCACTTTGATCCACTGACAGGATGAGTTCATCTTACTTTTCCGCTTCTAGAATCCAACTAATGAGGTTATACAGCTAGGTGGTACATTGTGTATACACTTACTGTACATCTTAGGAATCGTTCTCTATTTAAGAATTTTATCCCCCTCTCTCCCACCTTAGCATCTCACATTAACCCCCTCAACTTTGTGTTGGACTCCTTTTCACATCCTACCGACCGTTACACATTAATTATTGCCAGCTAACCTTGTTATACACCCTCATTCACTGTGTAAGCCTAACTGCTCTTAGCCAAAGCTCGATTATTTACGTCTCTTTTCACCAATCTACTGTACAGCCCTTCCCATCACCCACAAACTCACCCAATTTACTCTACAAACGTCCACACCCACGAACTAAGTGTAGTTGGCATTTTTCTTATTTTTTTTTATAATCATAAAGCGAAGAAAAGTATAAGCCAATCAATTATAATTCTCAATTTACAATAACGTTTTAGTAAAACAGCAATCACATTGTTATTTTAATGAAAACAAAAAAGTTTCACTGAAAATCTTCATTAAAAATTAGTATTTTACAGTAATTAAAAAAATACTCTTATAAATCTATATCCTGTACTAAAGGTTGCGGGTCATTACGACAAAATTATAGTCGGCTGTATAAAAGTTATAGACAGTCTTTTTATACTTATCCCGTGTCTAATTAAGCAGAAATCTAGACAAATATTTTAGCAATGTAACCAAACGGCCATTTGCGTTAAATGAGTAAACGAGAATCCTATTTTTTTGCTTTTTCCATTCAATTTCTTTTTTTTTTCTTCGTTATCCATCTTGAGTAAAAGAAAAAAGCCAGCCTTTTGCTTTAATCTACGAAAGCGCCATTAGTGGTAGGCTTAACTTTTATTAAAGAGAATAAATGGCGTTCGGCGGCCATTTCCTACTTTTCGTCTGCTACATGAATAAAAAAAAGATCTCTCTCTCTCTCTTATACAGTATATAAATATCCTTTTTCTCCAGTCTCCCCATCCCTAACATCTCCGTATTTGAAAAACAGATACATAAGAGATAGAGAATAGGCAGGTAAAACGCTTAAGAAAAAGGTCATTTCACTTAAATAAAAGGTCCATCTCATCGTCTATTCTTCACTCACAAATTGGTTGCAAGAGAAGACAAAAAAGTCATATCCCCCTTATCCACCCCCCTCAATCCCATTCTCTCCACCCTCTTCCTCCTCACTACTGCACTCTATCGTTTGTTGGCTGAATAATCCCCCATCCTCCGTTTTTCTCCTATGTCTATGTGTCTTTCCTTCGTTTAATTTTCAAAAAATAAGGCTGCCATCATCATTAAGTGCAAGAACGATCTTGAAGTAAATGTAATTGAAGCTAACCAAGCGAATACAAGTCCACATACACATAGGATATACAGTACGGTACTGTACACAACAGAGACATACAAGAAATGCCTTTTCTTAAGACCCAAGTAGAATCAACTACTGTATTTATTATATTATGAAATAAATAACTTGATATTTTTAAAAAATGACTTTAAGCATTTATAAAAAAAAATAAATCTACAATTCCACCACCAAAAAAGAAGGATATTCTTAAGCTATGTGTACTTGAATGTACACTAGAAGAAATGCCAAGCAACTAACATTCAGTTAAATTATTATTTTTAAGTCAAAAACACCAAATTTGGTCAAAAAAGTGCTTAGCTATGACTACCAAATATTTTCATATAATGGCTATATTCAAAGCCACGTCATAAGTGATAGCAGCGCCAATAGGAAACGGTGCACAATATTTCTAATGCGCATTTTCAATAAATTACGCTCCATAAACGTCGTCATTTTTGGCCTTACATAGAGTATGAGGATACTGGTTTTGCATTTAAGATTTTAGACACTACATTTGACATTTTAGACATTACAAGTAAGAGTTTAGCCATTGTATTTGATGTTTAAAACACAAAATGTAAGATAGTTTGTACTGGCTAAGTTTGTTTTATAACTAAATAACAAAAAAAATAGTTTCAGTAATTAATTATGAAATTCAAAATAGACTTCATGATAAATTGAATAAATCTAATGAGATTAAACTAACCTACACGAATTAAGCACTTCAATTTGGACGCCCAATTACAATTACAAGTTATTAAGCAAAATGAAAAAAGTTCAACAACTTTTAATGGCACCACATTTGTCACTCGACGAATTTAATATCAGACAGGACTGTGCTGTTTCAACACAGATAATCCACGAAAGCATAATCAATAAGTCACTTTAAAAAATAATTACAAAATTATCGATTCCTAGAATAAAAAAACATCTTTTCTTATCCGAAAACTGCAAAAATAATAATAAAAAATTGCGAACAATGCAAAAACTGTAGTAAGAAATCCTCCCACATATTGATTACAAGTTAAAGTAAAATCATTAGGTAGTACTGATTAAATGTTATTAACCAGCGGCACCAACCTGAGCTTAATTTACTATTTCTGGAGGATATACCGGTACAGTAGTAACTAACAAAAGGGCATTTAACACAGAAAACAAGCACAAAAAGCAGTGGAAAAATCCTATAGCAAATTAGCTCCATTTAGAAAAGCAGTGGGTAGTCAATCACCTATCAATCAACATTTCCCCTTTACTAAAATTAGCTAAATTAGAAACAAAACACAAACCATTACCACAAAGTACAGAAATGATCAATTATTTATTCTCTGTTAACATTGATTTTTTTTATCTATAAATTCCCTCCATTTGAACCTGTAATACACAGGGTGATTTTCTTAATTGAAACACTTATTTTCAGTGCCAATAAATAAACGCGACTAAGTCTCACCAGTTCCAATTGCTATTCGTCCCAATGAGAAAACAAGTTCCAATTTAGACAATCAACTGGTACTTCCTGTCTGATAAATATCTAAAAAAATATATTTTATCACCTAATTTCATCTTAAAAGCAAGGGCGGAGTAGCAATCAATTGGACATCTAAATTGTCCATTATTTCATATCAACGTTAAACGCCTATTAAATCATCAATTCAAAAATATAGATTTTTTTAAAAACGTATGGCAAAGAACCGGAAGTAGATAAAACATTATGAAGTGGTGCATTGAGAAAAAAAAATACACTTTTATCATTAATTTTTAATTAGCAATTTCAACTTCACTTTACAAGTTGTTTACAGCCAAATTAAAAATTTTGATTGACACTCAAAAGTTGTTTGCACAGCCAAATTAATATTTGACTTTCATTTCAACTTAAATTCTTAACGACGTCGCTTAATTTCGAGCTAAAGTTTTTTTTTTTAAGAAGAAAAATAATAGCCATTTTTGTATATAAAAGTAGATTCGTTATTTATAATCCTAATATGGAGTGATAACGTGATCAAGATTACATTTACCGATAAGGCACGTACATTTCTCTCCCACTCCATCCTACAAAAAAAAATAGATTTTGACTGGGTCCTGTACAGTATCTCCCCCTACCCCTGCTACTTTATTATATAATAATAATAACTAAAGTACAGTAATTGCGTCGAAAGAATAAAAGTATAATAAAAAAACGAGAGAAAAATGAACAAAAGACACACACACATACAAAAATTAATGAGATTTCGTGCCAAAATTACGACTATATGCATCGTATGTACATGTATACAAACTATTGTGTATTATGCAGAGTAAACTTACTGAATACCGGGTGATCTTATGAATTAAAACACTGTTTTTATAGTGACAAAAAAGTAACGAGACGAAATCTCATCAGTTACAATAGAGACATTTCTCGCTTTGTTTTCATACCAAAGCAGAATGATGCTTTTAGAGAGACGAGACTAAATATTATCAATCCCAATGACAATTTTGTCTTCCAAAAAATGTTCCAGAATATAAAATCACCCGGTATAATGTACAAATGTTTCTTTTAAGTAGACGGGCAAAAAATAAAATACGATATAAAAAATCGCTTTAGTTGGTTATGGAAATAAAAGGGAAGCATTTTCATAATAACTCTGTTGTGGGGGAATGAGGGGGTGGCAGTGACTATTATTTTTTAATTTACTAGTCCAAAGCAACATTTTAAGAAGTTCTTTATAGCAGTTTTTTCATAATTCTTCTCGGTTCTCAACCGGAGGACACGCGTGCTCATTTGAAACTCAAACTTCCCAGCAGCGCAAATTTGGGTTATTGTTTACGCACGTTTTACTTTGAAAAATCGTTGTCATTACAGAAGAGACGTTTTCTGCCTCCGCACTTTTCCACTGCCGATCGAGACAGAAAGAGAATATTTTCAATCAGCAAAATTTTCTCTCAATCTATTTTTCTCTCTTTTGTGCTCTGCCTATCATCATCAATCATATTTTCATTAATTATTTTCTTTTCTCTTCATTACTCTTCGTATTTTTGCGTTAATGTGATTGATGCACTTTTGTAGTTATAGGTGAATTGGTTTTTTTATTCCCAAATTATTATTTCTCTGTATTTTGTTTTAGTTGAGTAATCATTTTGCGATGTGAACGACTTGAAAACCTTGTGAAAAATATACACTGTATTACTAAGATGGAAAACTTAAAAGACAATTACACATCGCATACAATTGAGCAATTTATAACAGTTAATTTAAATAATTTTTAAAAAAGTAAAAGCACGCTTAAGGGGCAGCAAGTATTTTGCACTTTTTTTTAAATTATTTAAATTTACCTAATATTATGTTTAACCATTGTATGTATCTATTCATTAGTCACAAAATTCCTATTTAAAATAACTCTTCATCTCTAACTGTTTTCGAGAAAAACTAGTAAAACACACACCCTGTAAACAGCAAAGGCACTAAACGTCTTTCTCTATAATTAAAAGCAATTAATTGATGCACTAAAGAGAGCGAAAATTGCCACACTTAAAGAGAAAACATTTTTTTATATATATTTACAACATTTGACATTGCGTTAAATCTCTTCACTTAAAAAGAAATGTGCTGGATAGAAAAATCAGTGCTTTGATGATGCTTTTCTCAGCTTTTGATGCAGTGAAGAAAGATTTTCAATTCCAGCATCAGCAGTTAATAACGTTTAATCAGCACTGAGTTTATTTTACTGGGAAGACATCATTAAGCTAACTACTGATTATGAACTCATTCATTTCAAAAGCACAAATACTTTTATAAACATTATTCAATTTTCAATCTCAAAATAAAGTGGTTGAAAATAAACGAAATTTATTTAGAAAAATACAGTTTTTTTTTCTTCATATTTACTGAAATCTTTTGTGTGTACGTTTTTATCGTAAAAAGTTTTTTTTATTATGAAATTTAAACAACGTCTATGTGTTTTATCTGAAGAAAAATGCGCCGATAATTTAAATATAAATAGTTTTCAGATACATCATTCTTTTCAGAGTATTTTTTTATTTATGTAAAACACGTTGGTGTATGTGTATATATTTATTTTCTTCTTAGTAAGTTCGTAGCTGTGCTTATTTGTTAGCATTTTCTTGGTAACTCAGCATTTTTTCTTTTTTTACCGTTTTTTATCTGATAAAAATTCTTTTTGGATTGAAAATTGATAGAACTGTGCTTTGGTAGATTTCCAATTTGGGAGAAAAAGCAAAAACTTTTTTTTCAAATATTTTTTTCTTGATTGTGCATCTCTCATATGTGCATCTCTCATATGTGCATCTTTCTTTTATCATCCTGCTGACTTCCGATTTCCTTTTTATCCCTTAACAACAACTTGTTATTGTTCCGGATAATTTAAATTTACAAAAGCTGGATCCTAAATTCCAACCTTTCCCTCCCCTACCATTCATTGTGGATATCTTTTTTAGGTAGCCCATATCTGTTTGCCGACTAGCAACTTTTTTTCCTACAATGTTTGCCAGCGATTTGGGATTATAGTTTTTCCTATACAAACATTTGATACATTTTACTTCAATTCTTAGATTTTAAATTTGAATCCCATTGAGATTTAATGATTGAAGAGGCGGCTCTACTCACCTCAATTTTATTATTTATTTTTTGCTCTCATTTTTCAATGGATGGATTGAAGGGGAGTGTTCGCTTAGTTATGATCGATTGTGTTTGGCTTTTCTTCACATTTTACTTTAACATAACAAAAGAAGCCTTATTTCCCTCCCACTCCCTCCACATACATTTTTTTAATGTTGTGCAACACACTGATTTCAAATTTTCAACCCAAAGACGTTCAAAAGCGAACCAAACAAACGCAAAGATAAACAAAAATAAGTCAAAATGTAAAATTACAGTAATAGTTTCTCCTTTTTTCCAATAATGGCGTTAAAAAAGTACAGGATATAGCCTAATATCATTTAAATGTTAAATACAATCAATAAATCGCTTATAAAAATAGCAAAACTTTAACAAAAAAATTAATATCAAAATCACAATTTCTGCCGTGAACGATTGCAATTTTACCGCATGATTTTGCCTTCTCCGTGGTTAGCTTTACCCTACTTATGTAATAAGTACATTTTAGTTAAACCAACAAATCATGAAAAATTAAACCGACAAACAGGTTTTCTAATCTACAATAGAAATGACCTAAAACTAACTAAAAACCAGGATGATCATAAGCTACGTCTTCAAATAATATGCCGCGTTTGATGGCATCTTAGCCGTAAGATTTCGATTTTTTCCGCGCTTCGTTTGACCATCTTTTTCTTTCCTTAAAAACCAAATTGCTATTCTGTATTGTATTTTGAGAAATTCTCAGAATTAATTCAAAGTTTTATATTAATAGCTTTAAAAGTGTAAAAAGATCCATCTCATGATGAGCTTACTAAAATATCTCCGATAAATTTCTATATTTTGATTTTACAAACTCACACTAAATAAATTACGTAGTGAAGAAAATAGGATTAAAGCTTTCTTTTATTTTTTCCTTAAAAGATTTCAAAAATCTGCATTTTCAGCAGAAAGTGCAAATCGTAATTTGAATAAACTCAATGCCACATGTCATGATGAGAAAGAAAACACGATCGCATCACTTCTGGTAGTATTTATTAAAAGAGATGAAAATTCAACGCCACATTACGAAAATTTTCACTTATATTAATTTCTACAACCGATTACAACAACTTTGCATCTCTCTATATCTAACTCTCAAATCACCAGACACTTGAAAAGAGAGAAGAAAATCATAATAAAATAAATAATTGAACAATTGCCAAAACTGTGTGTGTGTTTGCAATTCCGCCTTCAAATTTTTGGTTGTTTGCGAGTGACAATGGCGACAGTCGTGTTAAATGCCACAAAAATACTATAGTGTATTATACATTGTGCGACGTCAACAACAAAACTTTCAACTCTCCAAAAAGCAATCCAGAGTGATGATATTTTTGATGGTTAGAAAATCAGAGCAGCATACTGAAAAATGCTATTGTTGAAAAAGCAAAGTCTCTCTCGCTTAAATTGCAATTTGACAAACTTTTAAACAACAACCGACCAATGTCAAGTCGAAAACACGTTCAAACATACACACAGCATTGATTTTTCATCACAACCAGAGTACAGTAAGTTAGTTGCCAACCAGCAATGAAGCAAAACCCAAATATAATCAAAAAAAACTTTGGCAACACTTCCGTAAACTTATTCATTCAATCAGAAGCAAAATGGTTCAGATCGTTCATCAACATTAATTACGTTAGATATTTTCAGTAATTTTAGTAAAATGTTCATCCAATTTAACAACACTCGCATGTACTGTAGTTTAGCAAAATGTAGACCCGATTTAGCAAAATGTCCATCTATTTTAGCTAAATTTCCATCTATTTTAGCTAAACTTCTATCTATTTTAACTACATTTTCATCTATTTTAGCTAACTTTTCATCTATTTTAGCTAACTTTCCATCTATTTTAGCTAACTTTCCATCT
>JAAFCF010007047.1:0-10900 GCA_013389785.1 Helicorthomorpha holstii
AATTCAAAATTTCGCTTCTGGAACCCCTGTAAACCAAATCTTAGTTACAGAAACAACTAGAAAAAAGCGTTTAGACACTGGAACTAAAACTTCAGCAACTACAATTCAAAATTTCGCTTCTAGAACCCCTGGGGACCAAATATTAGTTACAGAAACAACTAAAAAACCAACGTTTAAGACACTGGAACTTAAAATTCAATCACTAAAATTCACTCCTGGAGACCAAATTTTAACCACAAACGTTCAGCTACTGGAACTAAAATCCCGTAATTTTCTTGCCACATAAAAAAAAGCTAAATAAAAATTCAAGAGTAAATCTTCTCAGTTTCTATAACGATTAGTCCCATTTCTTTGTTGCCAAAAAATAAACTGGACTAAATCGTATCATTTTCAATGGCGATTTCTCCCGATTCTTTCTTGCCATGTAAGAAAAAAGTGCTACAATTCAAACCACCTAAATGCTTGAATAAATATGAAACTTTATAAGCTTATATAACGGCTTTTAAAAAAAACCTCAATTTTTTAATAAATGTCTGCCATACACAACATACTATACATCTTCTTAACTTTTATACCGTGAATTCAAATTCAAAGCTCAAAAGTGCCTATACTGTGCTGCTTCCGCTACCTTTTATTATAAGCCCCTCCCCATTTCCCACTTACAGAAAAAAAGGATAAAGGACCACCCAAAACATCCCCATCTTTTACATTCCCTCTCCACCTAACTCCCTCAAAGGAAAAAGATGCTGCGTACTATTCTGCGTCATAAATCATAGTTACAATCAATTTCACCTGTCATGATTTTTTTCTTCTCTTTTAAGTCATCACAGCTTTACCCAAACAGAAGAAGTAGCTTTTTTTCTCTTATATTTTTTTTCTTCCTTCATCCATCCAAAAAACAGCGATTTTTTATCACCCAAAGTACGATAGAGAGACAGAGAGAGCACAGTAAGTAATTCAAACATTTTACGCCA
The DNA here is from genome assembly GCA_013389785.1 of Helicorthomorpha holstii. Lineage (NCBI taxonomy): Eukaryota > Metazoa > Arthropoda > Diplopoda > Polydesmida > Paradoxosomatidae > Helicorthomorpha > Helicorthomorpha holstii. The sequence goes on from JAAFCF010007047.1 coordinate 975, forward strand.
ATTGAGTTTTAACATCAGACGAGCAAATGGCGAGTAAATAATAAGACAAACTCAGCAAATCAAATCTTTCCCTAACCAATCACATGACATTTGCATAACTTTTCGGTCACTGAATAACTTGTCAGCGACAAATGCTACGTAAGCAATTTCCATCCTCATCATTTCATCCGGTATATAATCATAATAGTACGGTACGCCGTTTGGAGCTCCAATTTAAGTTAATACAAAACGATCAACACTTCTATTAAAGTACGACAGAGCACAGTACATGACTTATTAATGTAATGCCCTTTCAGATATAGTTTAGTACATTTTGCATAATGTAACACTAAACCATGTTTCTGTGCCAATTAAAATAACTTAGCACAACTTCAGTACAGTAACTTACTTGTTTACACTTTCCAAGTAAAACATTGCACATTTCAACTACAAACTGGCAAATTTGAACTACAAATTTGCACATTTTAACTACAAACTTGCCCATTTAAACTAGAAACTTGCCCATTTAAACTAGAAACTTGCCCATTTAAACTAGAAACTTGCCCATTTTAACTACAAATTTGCAAATTTAACTACAAATTTGCAAATTTAACTACAAATTTGCACATTTGAACTACAAACTTGTACATTTGAACTACAAATTTGCTGATTTTAATTACAAACTTGCTGATTTTAACTACAAACTTGCCCATTTGAACTAGAAACTTGCACATTTGAACTACAAATTTGCACATTTGAACTACAAATTTGCACATTTAACTACAAATTTGCACATTAGAACTACAAACTTGCACATTTGAACTACAAACTTGTACATTTGAACTACAAACGTGTACATTTGAACTACAAATTTGCTGATTTTAATTACAAACTTGCCCATTTGAACTAGAAACTTGCACATTTTAACTACAAATTTGCACATGTTAACTACAAATTTTCACCATTGCACTCCACCTTAATAAAGAAACGAGACAAATGTCCATTGAAAGCAACGTACTTTAGTCTAGATTTCTTAAAAAGCCGATGAAATGCATACTTTTAAGACAGTCTAAGACATGTATAATTTCATGACAAGATTGAATAATTTGATAAGCTTAAATCAGTCCTATACATTAGTGTACGTTTCAATTAATTCAATTTTGTATATTTTTAATGCAATTTTAGCATTGAATTAATTATCAAATTTACTTAAATCTTATCATAAATAGAATTAAGATATAGTGAGATTGTTTCCATTAAATAAAATCCAGTTTTCCGACATAATAAATGATCTCAAATATCTAAGAAGCACTGTATACTGTGCAGCATAATATAATGTACAAAAATATTTATTTCAACGTGACTTAAATTTTAAAACAGTAAACTATAAAATGATGTTCACAGAGAGAAAACAACAGGAGAGAAAAAAAAATAAAATTTTTGCTTGCAAAATAAACAACATTCAAAAAAAAAAAAAAAAAATAAGTGTCCTACTTTCCATTGCCCATTTGACTACAGTAGTGTACAAAGGACCTCTAAATCTCCCCCATTATTTTAAGCATAAATTCTTCTGGGAAAATAAATTATAAAATAAAATAATGCGTTTTTATATAGATGCAACTTAAAGATGCTTCTCTCAAACTTTATCTTCTTCCCCCTTGCAATTTACATTGACGTCCAATTTAACGTCCAGCTTACTAGACCCTGGCCAGTTTGCCACCCACTCCCTCACAGACCACTACCCACAACGTAGCTATTCCACAGTACAGTACAACCCCTGGGAGAAAAACACAACTGGCGACCATATATTATTTCCTTTTCATCATTATCAACATCATCACCATTTCTTCTCAAGAGTGGAGATTCTTCCAAAGAACGGCTATGTAACTTGCAGAAACAGGAGAAAGGGGTGGATGTATTTATTTTTTATTGTTCAACCACAAAATAGCGCCCCCCAGGAGCCACATCGTCAAATTGATTATAGTTTTCTATACAAGTGCCCATCCCTCCCCCTTCAAACTCCGTTAAGACACGATTTGCTTTGGAGAAACCGGACGTTCAAAGTCGTAAATGAAGTGACCGGAAGTAGATGCTTCATCACAATCATCTTTATTTATACGGTGCGTTAAACGGTTTTAAGCAATTAACATTTCCAAGAAATTTTCTTCAAATTCTCTTGTGTATTCAACTTATCAAAATTGCAGCTCCAACTAATGATGTCTTTTTCTTTTTGTTTAGTGGGTTTTTTTTTACAGTATTTCTTTGGTTCATATAAACAGCTGTCAAATGATTTGAAATCCTTAAACGAAAACCATCATTTCAACTCACAGGGGAATCGATCGTTAGGATTTACGTTAACGTATAGAAAAGTACAATGGTCATTTAACAATGGGCAAGCGTTGATTCCTTCTTGCATACACCCAAAGCATCATCACCAAAGCCCCTCCCCCTCTCCCCATCACTCCCAACAATAACCTACATGTCACTTCCGTCCAGTAGTCAATACAAAACTTTTATTCAGTAATTGCTAAGTGAACATTAGAAATTAATTGAGGCTCCTGTACATGGAAAAAAATAAACGGGAATAATCGTCACTGGAACACTTAAGATTCAGTCTCATTTCTTTATTCGCAATTTAAACTTGTAACTTTTCATCTCTTTTCTTTATTGGCAATATAAAAAGGGGTGTCAAAATTTAAGAAAGAGTCACCCTACTACGTTAACGGTCACTTGTACGTAAGAAAGTGAGAAGATTGCTTATGACCATGCGTATAAACGTCGACCATTGCAGTGCCATTTGTCAACATTCACACAATTTATTTTGTTTTTTTTTTTTCGTTTTCCAGTTTCTTCCCTTCACTTTTAACTGCTTTTTCGACGTTCATATATCTATTTGCCAATTGATCCGAACGACCATTCTTATCTTGCAATGCTAAGTTAAGTTACCAATATGTACTGTACGTGTCTCAGCCATTACTTCATCAGACATTCAGGCACTAGAGGACGCCACAACTCCTCTTTACCCTTACCCAAAACGACATCCACAAAAAAATCACCAATTCCTTTTTTTTATTATCTTATTTTGCTCTTTTTTTTATCCTACTTAGATTTTTCTTCCTTTTGTCCTCCAATCACAATCAAAATAAAACCTCAACTATGTGTGTATATAAAATCCTATCAAAAACTCCTACTGTTACTTTTACGATTGTGTTTGCATAGTGCGCCATCTAACAAGGTTGGTGTAAGAAAGTGAGAGAGAGACTTTCACTTTTTTATTTTATTATAGTCTTTTTTTTTTTTTTACGAAAAGTAAATATTAATTTACTCAGTTTCAATTTTCACGAGAGATAATCGTCCAATATAAACAAAAATTTGCAAGAACTTTATCCAAAAAAAAAAAATTCACAAGCACTTTATTGTTTTGCTTTTTTTAGTTTACCAATAATAAAGTAATGGCAAAATACAGAAGTTGGCAATAATCAATAGTGGTAAAGAAGATTAAACGTGTCATTTACCTTGGGGTGGAAAAAATAAGAGGGGAAGAGGCAATAACATTCTGTACTGTAGTGACCGCACCAAATTTCCATGAATATTTACATTGCACACTGTTTATTACAACTTTCAGTAATCAAAATATCCCAAAACGATATCAGTAGGGGTGCAATATACCCCAAAGAAATATGGAAAGAAAACAAACACCTCAACAGTTTCTCAGATTGAAGTCCCACCAGTAAAAACATAAAAAAACACACATTACTCAAAATATACAAAAGAAATGAGACAAATTGCCATTGGAAATCATTCAGATCAGTCTCGTTTCTTTATTTACACTTTTTCACCAAGAAAAATCCTCATTGAAACTTGTAAAATTAATTTTTTTTATATTAAAACCTGCTTTTTACTGTGTAATGTACCAATTTCGAAAACCACCTGGTATAACATTGAAATTCTTTCTCTCTTTGTATGGCAAACGAAATTCATGTAATGTTTAGCCGCAGCGATTTGAGTTTTAAAATTGAAATAAAAAAGCATTAAATTGCCTTACAACCCACGCATTTCGCGCGGCGTTATTTGGTTGGCGTAAATGCCAAAAGCAATCATATTTACAATTTACGTCAAGTTGAAATGTGCTGATCGAATTGTTTATTATACGTTGTATATACATTTTTTTTGTTGTTGTTGTCATAGTCAGCGTATAGATGGCGATAGCGACAGGATTCCCATGGATTACAATGGGGTTTTAAAAGACGTATATAATACATAGAGTATGGGATGGGAGGGGGTGGTGGTTACAGTATTTCACAAGCTTTATTCCCTACCCCTTAAGCCACCCTCAACCACTATATGGAAGAGGATATATGGACATATAATATCTTTTTATTACAAATCCATATCAAAAATGTGTATGTGTGTGGCTCCCTCTGGTGAACGAAAACACTGAGAAAAACGTAAACAAAAATTGATTACATAAGCAACATGCAGCTACAAAATCATATCAACACACCATGGTAAATATCCGGGGTTTTTAGTAGGTGAAAAACGCAATTTATACAAAAATTAGGCGCAATTTTAAACGCCTAAAAACATCATTTCCCTCTAAAAATCACTTTAAGCCAAAAATATAACAAAAATCGTTACTTTACGTCATCCAGATGACCGTTAATTCTCTTAAACTTATAATCGACGACATAGTAATTACGTTTAACGATAAAAAAATAATTATTGTGGGTGAATGAATGAAACGTCGTCATGGAAACAACGTCAACACCATTTCCTTTTAATTACATCAATTAATGCAGACTTTTTTCTTAACGTTTTATTCAAAGGAAATTGAGGTTAGGAATCACTTTCCCTCTCCAACAAACAACCCATCTTCCTCGTTTTCCTCCTGGCCCCTACTCCACCCCACCCCATTTAAGATAAAACGGTGCAGATTGACAAACATGGTTCCACATTGACGCATGCGTGGTAGACAAAAAAAGGAAGGGGGAGTGGAGATAAACACAGTGAAAACGTCAAAGAAATTAAGCGATAATGACAAAGGCAATTCATTAAACTTAAACTTGACTACAGAAATTCACTTCTTTAAATGAAAAGCTTTTTGACTTTTTGTTTGATTTTAATTTTCAGAGATAGGAAATGTGATCTAAATAATTTCCTGAAAACAATTTCAATAGTCTATCGATTTGATACTTGCAAGACTGCAACAAATAAAATTAAAAGTAAAAATATGATGTTAGAAATAATGTATAGACAAAAAAATCAATAATTACAGCATTAAATCGAAGAAAATTGACTAAAATAATGCTAAATAAAACTAGAACATTTAAAGTATCAGTTTTAGTGTTAAAGCTGCTATAAACGAATGCTAAATCGCTCTAAAAGATTGCTAAGTTGTATTAAAACATTGTTAAATGAAACTAATAAACTATAAAAATCCTAATAAACTATACAACATTGCTCAATTGTACAAAAATCGTTGCTAAATTAGAATAAAACATGACTAAAAGTCCTAAAAAGTTACTGAACTGCATTAAAACTTTACTGAATGTAAGTGAAACATTTTTAACTGCAGTAAAAGTTTGATCAATATTAGTTAAAAGATGTTACAAATTTGTTCTAAAACATTACAAATGTGAACTAAAACATAACAGTATTAAACCATTGCTAAATTGTAGTAAAACATTATAAATTTGTACTAGAGCGTTACACATTTGTACCAAAACGTTACAAATTTGTACTAAAACATTACAAATTTGTACAAAACATTAAAAATTTGTACTAAAACATAACAAAAGTGCTAAACCATTGCTAAATTTCAATAATTGTATGACTGAATTACTGAAAATGGCACTGTGCTGTCAGATTCAACATTACATCGAGCATCAAATCTTGCTAATTGCACTGAAAAGTCAAACCATAGAAATTTGCCCCAAAGTTTTAATGACCTGTTCCCATTTCCTTAATTTCCTAAAGTTACACAATTGTCATTCTCAGTGCCGGTAGTTTAATACTAAAACTAAGTCTATTGACAAGGTATAATTATCAAAATACGATTGATTATATATGACAACATAAATAGCAATAATTAACTAGTCATGATCTCTCTCATCTGCTTACACACGGCAAACAAAAAGTATACATAATGAAAAAAACGAACAGGAGAAATAAATAGACAGAGAAAGAGAGAGATTTGAAATGGCTGTGACAAAAGCAAGTAAATTCCGGCTCTTCAACAAACGATAATGAGAGATTAGGCAACGGAAACATGGCAGTTGCAGTAATATTTAAGGGAGATATACATTTGGGGTGGAGAAGTAGTGAGGGAACTTAGTCCTGCTATTATATTATAACGCTGTGTATGTGTGTGTATTGAATGTTACACACAGGCAATGGCAAAGTGTGACAAACTACTATCATTGTCGATGGTTGCTTGGAAACCGTCATTTCATCTCCCACCACTTAATCAACCCGCATAAACATACTCCCTCCCCCCTCATCTCTCCCTATCTATCGCATTTTTTCAATCATTTTTCTTTTTTTTGGGAAGTTTATACGTTTAACGTTTTGAGTTAATAAATCAAATTTAGGAAAAACGCTTTCAATCGGCGTTCACGTTTCTAAATTGCTAAATGAAAGTAAACTATGATCATAGTTTATCGTGGTCAATTTTGGTCATTAAAAAACCAACTTCAAGTTGTTCACAACTAAAATAAAATAAGACTAATTTTAAATTTGACCACTTCAACTCTGAAAAGCTGTGTAATCCAAGTCCAAATTAGTTATTTCATTAAAATTAAATTACCTAATTAATTTTAAAAAAAACTAAAGTAATCGGTCATTACAGACAAATATTAAATTTTGGTCACATCAAACACAGTTGGTCATTCAAAAACGTATTTGGTTGTCTCAAACCTATTTTTGGTCACTTCAAACCCATATTTGGTCACTTCAAACCCATATTTGGTCACTTCAAACCCATATTTGGTCACTTCAAACCCATATTTGGTCACTTCAAACCCATATTTGGTCACTTCAAACCCATATTTGGTCACTTCAAACCCATATTTGGTCACTTTAAACCCATATTTTGTCCCTTTAAACCCATTTAGTTACTTCAAACAAGTATTTTGATCATTTCAGTCAGGCATTTGGTAAATTAAGACAAATTTTTAGTCATTAAGACAAATAAGTAATCATTTAAGACAATTTAAACAAATAAATTAGTCATTTCACACCAATAAGAAGCCATTGCAAACCAATAAGAAGCCATTGCAAACCAATAAGAAGCCATTGCAAACCAATACTTGATCATCGACCTAATTAATAATTTTCTGACCAAAGTTAGTCACTTAAAAACTATTTGTGCATTTGAGAAACAGTCTAATTATGATCAATGTGTCTATTTAGCAGAATAAAGCTTAGTTTTCTTTGATGGCATACGTTTCTATCATAAACATGGAAAAAAAATCCAAACCCGTTAATGACATTATAGAAAAAAAATAACTAAAAAAAAAACTGATGTAATTCAATATAAGCACGCAAAATGCAAATTTGCCATTTCCTTCTTCACGTAATGTTCATTGCAAAAAGCCTCAAAATAAAATCGCAGAAATACACAGCAGCCTCATTCATACAGTACAATAATTATTTATCATTATTACTAATGTTTGTAACATCTACTGTAGGAAAAAATAATAAAAAAAAATAAAAGAAAAATGTGTGACTTACATGTCCAAATTGTTCAAAGTAATTTTTGACGTCTTCTAACGTAGTTGGTGCCGACAAACCACCCACAAAAATCTTTTTTGTTCGTGTTACCATCTGAAATCAAAATTAGATCTTGTTAATAAAAGTAATTGCACATAAACATCATAAATTACAATTACATCGTCATAAATTTCACACAAGACACAATTTTCAACACTAAACAAGTGAAAAACAACAGAAAATGTCGCTACAATTACTAAATTAAATGGCTAATTTCAGTTAATTCGTCTTATAAAATTGTTTCACAGTTCTTTGATGAAAAAAATAAAGGAGAACACAATAGTATCAATGTTTTCCACCGACAGTGTTTCTCAGACAAAAGACGTCTGGTCACCGTCACCGTATGACATGAAAAATACAAAACGAGACAGATTGTCATTGGAACTGATAATAATTATTCCCGTTTCTTTATTAGTTATCTGTGCTCTCATTTCAAAAATCACCCGATATTTGATATACAATTGCAGAAAACAACAGTAAGTAAACCAAAAATGTACAGTAAATTTTATGCAAATACAATATTGTAGATTTTCAAATGTCGAGGCTCAAATTACACACAAAAAAAAACATGAAAATAAGAGACTCAGATTACTAGACAGAGCAATATTCAAATTTCAAACTTATAAATTGTAAAAATGTCAACTGCAAATCGAAAAAAAAAGTATAAAAATTTAAGCTCAATAAACTGTATTATACAGGAAACCCAGTCGTTTGAAAAACAAGTTAAAATCAATATGGCATTATTATTCATTGCCAAGTATTTCAACACATACCGGTATATACAGTACTGTATTAACATTTATTTTTTCAAAATTACTCTTTGATTTACTGTAGTTAAAATTGCTGAAGAAAAACTAACAATATTGCTTATTGCTAAGCTTAAACTAACCACTGTAACCAGATTAACCGCAGGAATGAGTAATAAAAACAAATTAACCGTCTGTGAAAAAATTCCAAAACCTAAAACAGAATTCAACTAAGAAATCTTTATAAAATCTCACTAATATTGTAATCAATAGTGGATTTTGACCACCAAATTATGTAAAAAGGCTGCAATTTTGTTACTACACAATGCAATTACAAAGGACACTTCAGTATTTTGACATAAAATGTGTCCTGTCCAATTTTAAGTATCTTTCCACAACTCATTTTGACCAAATTTGCAGTTTTAGCCCATTCATTTTCATATGACGTCAATAATTCAGCTTTATTATGAGGTTAATCAAGTGCAAGTATTTCTCTTGTTATAATAAAGCAGAATTATTGGCTTCAAATGAATGAAAAATGCTGGTTTTAATAGTTTGCGACTTGAGAAAATGTGTTTTTGACCAATTCAGAAAGTAATGAGAGCAAAAGCAACTAAGAAAGTGTTTATAAAATACTCCCAACTAACAATCATGATTTTAACAACCATACAAATGAATCTTTTAATTTCCTACATTTAATTTATTCATACTGGAACTAATAAAGCGCGATTCTTGCATGTTTATTAAGAGTGAAAATAACAACTGCAAAATCTAATAGAGAATTTCAGTGTGGAAGTTATAGTGACCATGACCAACTTTTGCTGCTGTTAAAAACTTAAAAGAAAACTCAATTAACTTATTAGCGTAAACTCTCAACCATTTTATTAAGTGAGACTTCACGAGTATATATTGTAAAACTACATGTTAGAACCACTGAATATCATTACTTGTACAGGGTGATCATAAGACATGTGCTCAATGTTCATATACACTTACTGAGAAAAAAGAAACGAGAAAAATATCCATTGTAAGCAATGAAATTTATTCCCATTTATTTTGGGTTTTAAAAGTCATCTAGAAAAACTGAGATAAACAATATTAGACAAACTTGACTAAATTTTATTGCAAACTTATCTAATTTTTGTTGCAAAACTTGTCTAATTCTGTTGAAAACTTGACTAATTCTGTTGAAAACTTGACTAATTCTGTTGCAAACTTGACTAATTCTGTTGCAAACTTGACTAATTTCTGTTGCAAACTTATCTAATTTTTGTTGCAAACGTATCTAATTTTTGTTGCAAACTTATCTAATTTTTGTTGCAAACTTGTTTAATTTTTTCTACAAACTGGACTAATTTTTGTTACAAACAACTCATTTTAGTTGCAAACTCGACTACTTTTTGTTACAAACTCGACTACTTTTTGTTACAA
>JAAFCF010007047.1:15900-29345 GCA_013389785.1 Helicorthomorpha holstii
AAAAGTTCCCATGAACGCGGACGCCATCTGGTGAAAATCAATCGACACCAAAGCTCATCAATTACTATTTTTTTACTTTGCATTTCCTCGCCAGTCACCACCCACCACCCACTTCCCAATATATTTTCCAGCTCACAATTGTGCAAATTTCAGCATTTTTGAATCTGTTGAAAAATTATTTGGGAAAGAGGCACTACTTCTTTTTCCATCGTCGTCGATCAATGTAACAATGTCACGTGACTTGGCGCTTTACCGCCACGGAAGTAAGCCAGCCCATCCCATCCCACCAGCACCACCCACCACTTTTCCCACCTCAATACTTTCCTGTAAGAAAAACGTAAAAAGCGTCGACGTAAAGCTGTCAAATAAGACGGAAAAGTATCGATCGATCAGTCCAGTCGAAAACCCATAACTAATCGCCATTACGCTCAAACTTTCTCAATGCTTTTTGGCTGCATTTGGCGCTGGGAGATTCTCAGCTGAAAAATGACGCCAAGATAAATTTCAGGCGCCAGCGTATAAACTGTAGAAAATGTGAAAAGTCCGCAGTTTAGCTTAGCCACAAATTTTCTATCTAAAATTGTGCGTGGCCAATATAGGTCGCCAAAAACGAGCAAAAAGACCTCAACCCACACCCACTTCATCCCTCATAGCCCTGATGGGAATTTAGTAAATCAAATAATAAATCTTTAAGCATCACTTTAGATTTATCAATAAAAAAACGCAGACACGCAGCGTAAAACAACAAAACCAAAACAAAGTCGACAAATAAGTTAATTAATTTTTTTAATTAAGAGTGGCTAATTAGGATTTCTCTTAAGTGCCACCCACATTTCAAGCTTTTGGTCCATTTTACGGTGTCCCAGCTCAAGTACTGGAACACCGAAAAGTGGTCGCATAAAAACGCAACTTTAGATGACGTAAAATATCGAAAACTTTTGGTTTGAACAGCGTTTAAAAGCTTTTGAGTTACGTTTTGATGTCTTAAGACGTTTTAGCCATTTTTTCTTATCCTCTTTACGCGTATTTTGGGAGCCTAATTTACTCTTAACCCCACATTCAACGCGCAACGCGACGCTTTCGTCGTAAAACCTAATTATGATTGCCGCTCTTGAGTTGTTATCGCACTTAATTCGTCCGTTGGGAAAACGTCGACGTTAAAATTAGACTTTTAAGACAAAAGCAAAAACTAAGAAGAGTTATGGTGAGGTAAAACCCAAATAAACTAAGATACCAGTTAAGTTTTAAAACTTTTTATACAAAAAACTACGAAAAAAAGGGTAAATTTGACCAAATTACGCTCCATCTTAACTTCCGGCGTTTTATTTTAATTCTTAATTGCCAATTTTATAATAGTTTTAAATTGCAATTTTGAATTTTCCCTTTTTATTACGTTACGTTAAATGGCAATGACGCAATGTACATTATCGGTTTGTGCATAAAAAATGCATCACCTGCTCCCTGACCCCCCAAACAGCTCCTGCTTTCCCCCTTTCACCACCCATTTGTGCTCTATTGAAAGCAAAAACTCCGCCCATATATTGCCATTGCCATCTCTCTTTTATTTGCCTCCAACGCCAAGGATAGCTTTTCTTGATTATGATGATGTAATACACTGCGCATGCGTGCTTGTAAAGATGTGGGAGGAAAAGTAAGGGGGTTTGAAGAGAGAGAAAAAAAAACTCATTCATTTTTAAAACGCCATCAATTTTCGCTGCAAATAGACTATCAATTATTTGCATGGCTAATGAGTTCGCTTCGACGATGACTTTGCGTTGCGTTTATTACGACATTTTGATCGTTTTCTCATCAAATTTTAAGACTAAGTTGATTGACGTTGGAGATAAATAGATATTAAACGCTTGGAAAAGTTGGGCTACTCCCCCTTAATCATTGGCAAGGGAGAAGAGGGGGGGAGGAAAAAGATAGTATAGAAATGGCCGTTTCGAGAATGTCAATCTAAGTCGGCTACAATTAAGCCACCGTCTAATGTGACGCTTTCAATTACGTTGTGACGGTTTGGTTTTGGTCGTTTGGCCTTATTAAACTTATGTTATAAGCCTCCATTACGAAGCCTAATTATAACGCTTTCAATAATTATAAGAAAAGAAAATGGCCTTCATAAAAGAACTTATTGCATTGCCCGGTGTTGCTCAGGTTACAAAACGCAAACATGATACACAGAAAGCGTTAAATAAGACAGAAAAAGTCAAAAAAGCATCTCATAGATTTAAAAATAATATAAAGTTAAATATAAATAAACTATAACAATTTTTTTCTGCTTTTATCTCACTGTGTTTTGCTTTTTTTCCTTATTATTTATTTTTCAGTGCTTCATGTCACATCACAGAGTGTATATGAAAAGATATCCAGTATAAAACCTAAGCAATAAAAGATGCGAATATACAGAAGTCAAAAGCAAACAAAAATAAACAATATAAGATATAAAAGAGTAGAAGAAAATATATAAAACAAACTATATAATGCTTAGTGTATACTGAATGTGGATATTATACTGCTTTATAGTTTACAATATCAAATAAAGCCAGAAAAGACAAAAAAACACTTAAAATAAATATAAAAGTAATAAAAAACATGAAATATTAACAATTGCCATTCAAATAAGACATAAAAATTAAGAAAACAAACAAAATTAATTGATTAAAATCAAAAAGTAACTTTCCCTATCATTGGCAATTCCCTAACTTGGAACACCTTTTCCCTTAAGAAAATAAACGAGACAAATCGCCATTAGAACAAATGCGATTTAGTCTCGTTTTTTATTGACACAGCAGAAAATCGTATTTAAATTTAGAAAATCATCCTGTATTTTCATCATAAAAATATAATAAAATTATTTAAACATTTTTTTCACCATTTAAAACATCAATCAAAATTTCATCTACAATTTCAAGCGAAAATACACAATGTGACCGATGCCATTAAATTTGTTTTTAAAACTTTTCTATCAAACTCAAAAGTATTTTAAGACAGTGTGAGACATAGAAAGAGAGTATAAGGGAAGGGGGAAGAAAAAGAAGGCGTCCATTTAAATTAAGAAATGAGTTTTGTTATTTGAAGCAGACGAAAACGGTTAAATAAACATTTCGCATCAACGAATAATAAACTAACATACAGTACGGTATATCCAAGACTTAATACATTACATCTCCTGCTTTTATTTGTACGAATAGATATAAATAAATTCACCCCTTTCCACCACCACCAAACCCCCTAATAAACTCAAAAAGTTCAACCATCAAAAACACTGCAAGCCAATTGGTGTCGATGCTCTTTATTACCTTTAAATTTCAAAAAGTAAAAACAAAAGCTTTTAAGTAAAACACACAAATCTAAAAAACCATTTTTTTTTATTTTTGCATCTTATTAAAACTCAAGAACCAACCGCCTCTCACACCACTAAATAAACCCAAGCTTATTTGTATTATTTTTTTCATCACATAGCACAAACGTCTATTAAAAATAGACGAAAAGTAATGCCGGAAGAAAAGAGATGATGTACTGAGAGAGAAAGTGGGAAGTACTGTACTGTAGGTGGCATTCAGTTTGATGTTGTTTATCTTACGTTTGGCGCATGCGTGTGGCCATTTCCTCATCATTTTCCTCCTCCTTACCGTTGAGCAACCCCCAATGGTGTACACAGCCCATTAGAAGACATGAATAATTAATGTTTCTCTTCTCCCGAACTCCCCCTCCCACTTCTTCCTTCACTCTCTTCCCCATCCCACCCCCTACACACACTTTCTAACCCACACGCATACAGTACAGCCCTGTACTGTGTATCCCTCCCAAATCCCCCAACTCCAACCCACACGTACAACACATCAAGTTGATCGTCGTCTGTTTTATCTTCGATTTAATCAAGTGTCGCAATCCTGTTAAAAACGCTTTTTAGTTAGGGCCTATAGGCCACCATAATATGCCACACTAATTGTGTATGGTACCATTAATACAGGTTTATTATTTGCACCGGAAGTCATTCAGGATATTCTAATTACAATGGCAACTGAAACTCACGTGCATAACATTTCTTTAAAACCCAATTTGAATGTTAGAATTCGTTTTAAAATTACATCAGATACAAATTTATTGGTTGCCATAGTAACTTAACGCTGATTTTAAGACATTCGAAATTGACCATATGATAAAACATGGTTTTAAAAAAACAATGCAACCTACAACTAAGTAAACCTCACTGAACGAGATGCGTCAATTTAAAATCGTCCTATAGTCTTTTGTTCCAATGATCATATTTTGTTTAAATATTGCACGTGATGAGTTCCTTGTTGCTATGGTAACTCAACACCGAAGTTTTTCAAAGTGAGCAATAAAAAAACAACGCACCCCTTAAGTAAGTGATTCACATTGGCTGGAATGCGTCACTAAATACAATGATGTTTACAGAATAAAAAAAAGTGCTTAATCTAAATTTTAAAAAACACTTATTTTTTTTTCCTGCATGTTGAAACATGTAATACTTGTTATTGACACGTTTGTTATTAATAATTTAAACATGAGGGTGTATGGATGGGAGGTGGGGGGGTGAGGTAAGTGGTGGGTGGTGAAAATAGAAAAATCAGCACGTACCAAATTACAGTACCAATGGTGTGAAATGCGTTTTTAAAAGAGGCATTAACGTTAACGTAATAAAGTCTACGCAAAATGTTTTCGCTATAATTTTTGTCAATTGCAAACGTCAGCACATATTTTTCCTTTTGAATCAGCCAATTACGTCTTTAAAAAGTGTTAAAAATGTTCAACAGAGGGCGTTAAATAAGTCAAATAAAAATAAAAAAAACCCCAATTCCTCCCCCACCACTACCACCATCCCACTACCCCACCCTATTTTTTTTCTTATATTTTTTTTCCATCATTATTCAGGTTAGCAGATTGTGTCATCCAAGGCCAGACTGAAATAAGTGTTTATAAAATAAAAATACTTCAACGCGAAATATAAAGTTACGTTTAAGTGTTGTCGTCATTAACACAGTTGAGAATTTCACATGTTCAACAATTCCCTCAGGTTGAGTTTGCCTATCCCTTCCCCCACCTACACCTACACCCTAACCCCCAACCCACCCCACTATACACAATACAAAGTAAAGTTCAGACTGTTTAGGTATCCGATTTCATTAGTTTGATCTTCATCCAAAGCTTTTCACATCATTTTGTTTGGCAAAAATAAAAAAGATTTAATTACAGTTTAACATTGTTTGAAGGGAGAAGAGCAAAAACAAAAGTAAGAGGAGGCTCTGAAAATTACTCTTGTACAAAATGCAAAACAGCTGTTGTTCGCGTGCTTTCTGGTCTTTTACAAAAGTTAAAACACTGACATGTTTTAAAAAAACAACAAATCAACGATGGGGTAACCGCCCAACAATCTATTTGACAACTACATAACAGTGACGTCATTAGGAAGTAACAAATTGGCGAGCAAGGCATGTTACACGTGACTTGTACTTAAAAAGTACTAAACATTATGACTTTTAGCTAAAAATACCCAAAATAGCTGCTCGAAACAAAGATAAATTAGTCTATTAGGATTTAGTTCACTTCAGTTTTTAACAGATATAAGTTTGTCATTGGAATTGAAAGTTAAACTCGTCCATGTCCAAAAAAACCACTTAATAGTTTAAAAAATTGTTACAAATAAGTCAAAAGCACAAATCAACAGCTTTAGAATTAAGAAACGAGAATAATCGTCATTAAAACGAATGCAATTTAGTTTCATTTTATCACAACAATAAAAAACGAGACAAATCGCCATTAAAACAAACGTCATTTAGTCTCATTTTTTTACTAGAACAGTGAATTTGCCAAAATATTTTGATTTCAATAGTCTAAAATTGTTTACTGAGTCCTTATAATCCGATTTTACTATACAATAAGTATGATTTCTAACCAAACTAATCAAATTATCAATAAACTTCCATAATAATTACTAAAAAAATCAACCTCAATAAATGTACAGTATATGCTGGCAAACCAAATGAAAGTACAGTACTGCAAAAAATGAAAATAAAAAAAACACGATGACATAATCAAATTAAATATGGCTGCCGATTGGATTGGAAAAAGGGGAGAAAGTTTGCATCAGCTTTTCATTGAATTTTATTTATCAGTTTTGTGTGTAGGATAGAGAGAGAGACACCACCTTTCGTTTGGCTGGTGTGCAAGTCACGTATTTCAAGGTGAAAAGCCATTCGTTAAGCAGCGTTCACACTTGAAACGATAAACGTTCAGTCCATAACAAAAGTAATAGGCGGTTCAGTTAGCTGAGTAGTAATAGTGGTAGCTGAAATCGAGTTAGTACCACCAATGGGGTTAAGAGGGTTAAGCAGAAGGAAAGGGAGCGAAAAAGGAAGTGAAATTTATATATACAATGTCATTAAGACGTTTGTTTTCTTTAAAATAAAAAAAAAAACAGTAATAAAAACATCAACCCCAGAGGCAGTCTCGTTAATTCGAGCTCAATTAAGTCACCAGCACTAATGCAGTTGACAATAAAGAGAAAGAAAAAGAAAAAAAAACAATTTTCAATGCTGGATTAACCGTTAAACTAAGCAATACAAAATGTGGATCAATTGTCATCTTAAAAAATATCCTTTCTTTAAGAATAACAAATAAAAGAGACAAATATGTATTGAAACTAACAAGTTTTAAGTCTTGTTTTGTTGAGACGATAAAGAAACGAGACAAATCTTCATTGTTACCAATGTCATTTAGTCTCGTTACTTTACTAACAATACAAAAAGAGACAAATCTTCATTGAAATTGAAGCAATTTAGTCTCGTTTTGGAAATTTTCAATGCTTTCTTATGAAGTCAATTGATTGGTTATATTTTAAATCGACAAATTTAATAATGGCAACTAAATTTCTTGTTATTTAATTTCAACTCGGATTGTAGAGGCTGTGTTGGCAAGCATTTATTTTTTCTATTTTTTTTTTCTTTTTCAAGAATTAACTTTCTCAAGTCAAAAATCCACAATAATGTCTTTGTTTTTGTCTGTCTTGTCCTCTCACATATTTTTATTATGTTTTTTTATGTGTGTTTTTACAATTGCTGTCACTGGATGTTTCTACAACAACTGATGCAGTTAAATTACCAGAAAGAATAAAAACATGTCAACAACGTAGAAAACAACTCTTCAAATATATAAAACTTCAACTTAAAAAAAAAGTCCCAAAAAAAAAAAAAAAAAAAAACTTTTTTTTTATTTTTTATCTTCTGTTGTTATTTTGTTTAAAAATATAATAGTTTTTAAGTCTCTCTCATGGCTGCTTGCTACAGCTCCCCTGTTGGGAAATGAAAATTTTACGCCAGTTCACACTTGGCAAGACGACACACGACGCCAAACACTCAAAAGAACATAAAACGCTGCGTTAACGCTCACAATGGTAAAACAACGTTAGCTGCTTTTAAATTAAAACATAATATGCTCAACTTTTATTACTATCAACTAGTAAAAAAAAACAACTATAACGAAATGGCTTTATCACATTTGCTAAAGGTGATAGGTCAACTTAAAACGTCCCCACAACGTAAAATTCAACGTCAAAGTTAATAATTAGTCGTCTAACTTTCAATTTTTGCATCAGAGCGCCATCTGGTAGCTATTCTTTTCATTACTAGAAATAGTATGCATAAATATTATTTATTAGCGTTTCAGCATCCAACTTTTACGTCCATAATAAAAATCATAAGTCGGTTACCGTTTAATTAGCAAGTTGCGTTAATTAAATTTCATTTTAGGCAAAGTAACAATGTTTGTATCTCCCTCCACCCCCTCACTCTACCCCACCCCACCACCACCTCACCCACTGTTCACCGTTTATTAAAAGCAATTTCATCATATTAACTTTATAAAAAAAATTGATAATAATAAATAAACAGCTTTTTCTTTCAAAGGCAATACAGAATTTTCATGTGACATAAAAATAACGAGACAAATCGCCATTGGTTCTGATAATATTTAGTCTCGTTTCATTATTGGCGTTACAGAAATCACTGTTCCAACCTATAAAATCATCCGGTGTTTATGTTTCCATGTTCCACTGTTAAAATCCAATCGGAAAACAATGCTAACCCACCCTACATTTTGTACGCATAAAAAATAAGAAGAAAAAAATCAATCAAAAACATATATTTGCGTGAATCAAATTGATTTTACATTTTCGTAGAAAAATTGCATATTATTTGCCTCAGGTTACGCTAAAATTTCTGACTAATAATTTTGGGAATTAATTTGACAGAAATCCAGAAAGCCAAAATGGCAAATTATTAAAATTAACAATGGCAACTTCATTGTACTTCAATTAATCTTTGACATTCCACCAAAGTTCTAAAATTGAAAAGTTTTCAAATTATGAATGTTCGAATTATTACCAGGAAAACTAAAATTCACGTGCTTAACACTCTTCTTACAGAATATCACGTGCCTTAACGGTTGCTATGACGACTAAACTTTAATGTCTCTCAATGAGTCATTCCAACACAAACTACTGCATTTGAATCTAATTATTATTCCCAATTAAAAATGGCAAAATTTCTTAATAAATCTTACTCTTTAAGTTACAGACACATAATTATAAAGTAATTATTTTTATAGTAACGACTCTTTACGAATTTCATGGTAATTTTTCTGACTATTGTCTACAATAAAAAAAACTATACAGCAGTGTCACCATTTAAATTTTTATACAGTAATTACCCAGTCATAAATGTAATTAAATTAGTTTTAAATGACAGTTCTTTAATCATTTGACATTTCTAGCTTGCTTTCCCTTCTGACATCACTTTTCAAATAATTGAATACCAATTTTAATGATCATTTACTGCACATAAAGTCTATAATTTAAATATAGAACTAAACAGAACAGTGCACATAATGAATTGTCCATAGGGTACTGTAAGTGGCCCATTGCCAAAACATGTAACCCTATTCAATCAGCCATGGCCGACACGTTTTTACATCAATTTGCGTTTAAAATGTACATGTCCACCATTTCTTCCCCTAAATAACTAATCCTTACACATATGCTCCCGTCAATCAATCACTATTCAACTTTAGCATACAAATTACAAACAGCACCACATTCAATTTAACTTTAATTGGCTGGAAAGTCTTTTGACTTTTAAAAAAAAAAATAAAAAATCCCCAAAGTCAATTTGAATATTAAAGATTTGACTGTGGTAACCGGTTTAAACTTATCCTATTGTTATCTCAAGCAATTTAAATTATAATTATCGCACAAAACACGGTTTTGGATTTCGTAATAAACAATGTCAACAATAGAAAATTGTACAACGTTGACTACAAAGTTAAATAAGACAGATTTCATCATTAACTTTTACTTAACTAAACTTACAAGTGAATGTCGCATAAATCTGCCACAAAAAAAGAAACGTGAATAAATTACACAGCTTAACATGGAGATTTTTCTCGTTTCTTTATAGTCACAGTGTGTAAATTGGGACACAAATATTATACTCAACCAGAGTAAAAAAATTTAATTTTTTTAGCATACATGAACATTAGATTGCAGCCAATTGATGCCATAACTGGTTTTGGCGGGAAATCAAAAAGTTTCACAAACAGTAATGGCGTCGATGATTAGCTATTTTTGGAGCATAACAACATTATCAATTTTGATAATGTCCCACAAAGTAAATATTCGTCCGTAACTTGTCACTCTGCATTCAATCAATAGATTACAGATTGCCATTTTTTCTGTGTCAATTTTTACAGGTTCACTCAAACGTCTACAATCCACACTACACAAAAATGCAAAATAACTACAATTTTCTAACTAAATGGTTCCCAAAAAATTTAATGTTAAGCTTATTTTGAATTTTGGTGTCAATAAAGAAACAAGACTGAATTTCATCAGTTCCAAAGGCTATTTGTCTCGTCTGTTTCTTGTCATGTAGAAAAAAAAGTGCCAACAAATAAACGACAATAAATCTTATTAGTTTCAATGACGATTTGTCTCATTTCTTTCTTGTCACGATACAAAAGTGCTCTAACTTAAAAATCACATTTAAAAAATTCAGTATTTCTAAAAATATATCAAAAAATATCTGCAAAATCAGTTCAAACTGTGAAAAATGTAAATAGCTGTTTAAACTTGTCAAAAAATACACAAAAATGCAAAATTTACATTAAAAAAAAAGAAAACAAAACAAAAATTCGAGCTTCTGTGAATAAAATTTTCACCATTTAACTACAATTTCCTAACTAAATTATTCCCAAAAAATTTAATGTTCAGTTCATTTTGATGTTACTTAACTTGGCTTTCCATTGGTGAGTTAAATATATCAACGTCATAGATGCCCATGACATCAAATTACAATGCATTTGTGAAGTAATGAAAAACTCGGTGGACCAATTAAACGCCGCCATAATTAAATAAATACACAGCATTGTGGGTATATGAGTGACATTAAACGACATATTAATTACCATTACGTTTTACATACATAGATAAAAACAAGGTCCCCTATATTAATTATTATATTGTATATAAAACGGCATAGATTTTATGAAAATACATACACATATTCAGCGTATTGTACTGTATATATTGTACAAGAGCAATATTACTTCTTTTATTATTTGCAATTTAAGCAAAATGTTTTTATCGTAGAAATAAAACGAGACCGACATACAAAAAAAAAAAAAACCTAAAAAGTTTTCTGCATAACCAATTCAATTCGTTCCAAGAAAAACTATGCCTATTAATACAAAAAAAAAACACCCCTTTCGTTATCTGTAATGTACAGTGAGGTCTTCTAGATTGGAACACCAGTTTTTAAAATGTCAATAAAGAAACGAGACTAATTCTCATCAGTTTCAATGGCTTTTTGTCTCATTTCTTTTTTGTGCTCTAACTTATAAATCAAATTACCACATTTATACATTAAAAAATTCAATACTCATAAAAATATACCAAAAAATGTAAATAGCTGTTTAAACTTGTCAAAAAATTTAATTAAATAACCTGATGTGAATACTAATGAGGTACAACTACGTCAACAATAACTCCAATTACGTCACAACTTTAAGCGTCCTGTACCCAGAGCGCCAAGTACACACTATAATGACGTAAAATAATATTAAAATATTTGGCCCACTTCCATGTTGTGTTATTACATGATATTATGTGACATCATCATCATACAGAATCTCCCAAAGCCCCGCCCTCTTGTGTGTGTGAGAGATACTGTAGTCCCAGGATGCACTGGCAGGTGACGCTGCTAGAACTTCCTTTCTCTCAGTCATTCATAAAATTTAATTGCAACGGAAGCCCCTCAAGGACAAGTCGTAACTTTTTGCAACTATCAGCCATCACCACACTGCACATTTAACTATTGTGTTATTTCCAAAATATCTTTTCATGTCGTAAACGTCACCCAAAGTAACGTAACGATGACATCTTCTATAATACCGGAAACACGCATATACAGTACATGAGTGTCCCCAATTTAAACCGTATACACCTAAAACTATCACAGATCATCAGATAAGTGCTCTGCATAACTTGTACACTCCAGCAAAAAAAAAAGTGAGACAAATTTCTATTGAGAGCAATGCAAATTATTCCCGTTTCTTTATTGCCAACATGTAAACACGTATCTAACGATCACACTGCATAAACTTTTTACTTAAATTTCGTATAGTGTAACTTTTGAAAGAAAAACAAGTCAAAATTCATTCAATAAGATATTTCCTTCCTATTTGTATGACAAGACAAAGACAAGGAGTACTGTACTTGGAAGTCATTAAGTCTTTGGTTTATCGAATCCTAAAACGAAACCCCAATTTGTGGTGTCAGCAGGGCGGTTCCTAACCACAATAAGCTGGCTCTGAAAAGCCTTGTAGACTGTAAAGGTCTTTTGTTTATGGCCCACTTACTCAGGAATTAAATTTACTGTGTATAAACGGGTTGAGTTTTTTTTTAGTTTAAACTAATTCACTTTTAAAAGGTATGTTTTGTTAATTTAAACAAAGCGACACCTAACAACGCAAATTAAATGACTGACACATTAAAAAAAGACAAAACAAAACAACAAAAAAAGCCACCTATATTGTATTTGTAAGGGAATATTTCCGGGAATCGAGAGACGTTTTACTGCATAATTTGTTCAACTCTGAGAAAACAATACGACTACTTCCGGTCAATAAAACGCGTCGTAAAGTTGATTTACGCATGCGCTGAACCTAATACGCTGAACTTCATCATAAACACAGACTTAATACAGCTACCATGTACGTTAACGTCAACAAGTCGTCAGTGTTACGACCGTTTTACGTTTGTTTATCGCGTTGGGTCAATCTTATTCTCCATTTGGCCAATCACTGACAAGAGTCTCAGAGGAAGCCAAATGACGATAACACTTTCACTCACACAAAAAGTCAACAATGTTTTAAGTTTAAAGCTAAAAAATAAAAGACTTGAATAAAATAACATCAGTTTTTAAAGTGCCAATAAAGAAACGAGACTAGAACACATTAATTCAAATGGTGATTTGTCTCATTTGTTTTCTAGGCATGAAAAAATCAGTGAAAAAATGAGATAATCACCCGGTATAAGTTATAACTTCAAGGTATAAGCTATAAAATAAAAATCCTAAGACGCTAAATTTAGTGATGTAAATAACTTGCAGTGTCAGTACCGTTTGTTTACAAAATGGATTTGCCATGTTATTAGTGTTTGGGCTTTTTGTAAACAGACATTAAGTCAGGTTATTGGTCCAAATAAACTACACCATAGAAAGTAGTACATAACTTATCGGTTAATTTGACGTATTTTTCAGGCAGAAATCTGCTCGTTAAATTATTGAAGAAAAAAAAGTCAAATTCCTGAGCATCGATTTTCAACATTCATCATTTAATTTGTGCAGTTTCGTCTAAAACGCTAAATGAGTAAAATTGGGTTGTATCAACAGGAACAAAATCGTTTTTAATTAGAGGATTAATTACTAGATACTTTAGATACTCAATTAAATTTGATAATAATAACAGTCTTTCTTTAATTTACGGTGTATAGAGCATAAACAAAAGCCATGATAACACTCTTAAGCTAGTTTGAATGGGAAAATACGCTATAATTATACTGTTCAAAGCTGCTTCCACGTTATTATTAATAAAATTTAATATAAAACGCGTTAAATCACTTCCAATTTAAACTTGATAAAGTACTTTAAAGTTTTAAACTGTTACTTAAAGTAATTGATGGTGAACTGCAAAATATCAATCAAATAAAAGATAAAATTAAACATAGCAGCGTTCAATTTTTCGAGTTAAAAAAATAGAAATTTGCAATAAAAAAACGAGAAAAACCCGGTACTACAAGTTATTCCAGTAACATTACTTTGTTTTAGCAACAAAATTGACTGTTTAAATGTGTTTTAGCAACAAAA
>JAAFCF010007047.1:31102-44513 GCA_013389785.1 Helicorthomorpha holstii
TTTTGTTGCTAAAACACATTTAAACAGTCAATTTTGTTGCTAAAACAAAGTAATGTTACTGGAATAACTTGTAGTACCGGGTTTTTCTCGTTTTTTTATTGCAAATTTCTATTTTTTTAACTCGAAAAATTGAACGCTGCTATGTTTAATTTTATCTTTTATTTGATTGATATTTTGCAGTTCACCATCAATTACTTTAAGTAACAGTTTAAAACTTTAAAGTACTTTATCAAGTTTAAATTGGAAGTGATTTAACGCGTTTTATATTAAATTTTATTAATAATAACGTGGAAGCAGCTTTGAACAGTATAATTATAGCGTATTTTCCCATTCAAACTAGCTTAAGAGTGTTATCATGGCTTTTGTTTATGCTCTATACACCGTAAATTAAAGAAAGACTGTTATTATTATCAAATTTAATTGAGTATCTAAAGTATCTAGTAATTAATCCTCTAATTAAAAACGATTTTGTTCCTGTTGATACAACCCAATTTTACTCATTTAGCGTTTTAGACGAAACTGCACAAATTAAATGATGAATGTTGAAAATCGATGCTCAGGAATTTGACTTTTTTTTCTTCAATAATTTAACGAGCAGATTTCTGCCTGAAAAATACGTCAAATTAACCGATAAGTTATGTACTACTTTCTATGGTGTAGTTTATTTGGACCAATAACCTGACTTAATGTCTGTTTACAAAAAGCCCAAACACTAATAACATGGCAAATCCATTTTGTAAACAAACGGTACTGACACTGCAAGTTATTTACATCACTAAATTTAGCGTCTTAGGATTTTTATTTTATAGCTTATACCTTGAAGTTATAACTTATACCGGGTGATTATCTCATTTTTTCACTGATTTTTTCATGCCTAGAAAACAAATGAGACAAATCACCATTTGAATTAATGTGTTCTAGTCTCGTTTCTTTATTGGCACTTTAAAAACTGATGTTATTTTATTCAAGTCTTTTATTTTTTAGCTTTAAACTTAAAACATTGTTGACTTTTTGTGTGAGTGAAAGTGTTATCGTCATTTGGCTTCCTCTGAGACTCTTGTCAGTGATTGGCCAAATGGAGAATAAGATTGACCCAACGCGATAAACAAACGTAAAACGGTCGTAACACTGACGACTTGTTGACGTTAACGTACATGGTAGCTGTATTAAGTCTGTGTTTATGATGAAGTTCAGCGTATTAGGTTCAGCGCATGCGTAAATCAACTTTACGACGCGTTTTATTGACCGGAAGTAGTCGTATTGTTTTCTCAGAGTTGAACAAATTATGCAGTAAAACGTCTCTCGATTCCCGGAAATATTCCCTTACAAATACAATATAGGTGGCTTTTTTTGTTGTTTTGTTTTGTCTTTTTTTAATGTGTCAGTCATTTAATTTGCGTTGTTAGGTGTCGCTTTGTTTAAATTAACAAAACATACCTTTTAAAAGTGAATTAGTTTAAACTAAAAAAAAACTCAACCCGTTTATACACAGTAAATTTAATTCCTGAGTAAGTGGGCCATAAACAAAAGACCTTTACAGTCTACAAGGCTTTTCAGAGCCAGCTTATTGTGGTTAGGAACCGCCCTGCTGACACCACAAATTGGGGTTTCGTTTTAGGATTCGATAAACCAAAGACTTAATGACTTCCAAGTACAGTACTCCTTGTCTTTGTCTTGTCATACAAATAGGAAGGAAATATCTTATTGAATGAATTTTGACTTGTTTTTCTTTCAAAAGTTACACTATACGAAATTTAAGTAAAAAGTTTATGCAGTGTGATCGTTAGATACGTGTTTACATGTTGGCAATAAAGAAACGGGAATAATTTGCATTGCTCTCAATAGAAATTTGTCTCACTTTTTTTTTTGCTGGAGTGTACAAGTTATGCAGAGCACTTATCTGATGATCTGTGATAGTTTTAGGTGTATACGGTTTAAATTGGGGACACTCATGTACTGTATATGCGTGTTTCCGGTATTATAGAAGATGTCATCGTTACGTTACTTTGGGTGACGTTTACGACATGAAAAGATATTTTGGAAATAACACAATAGTTAAATGTGCAGTGTGGTGATGGCTGATAGTTGCAAAAAGTTACGACTTGTCCTTGAGGGGCTTCCGTTGCAATTAAATTTTATGAATGACTGAGAGAAAGGAAGTTCTAGCAGCGTCACCTGCCAGTGCATCCTGGGACTACAGTATCTCTCATACACACAAGAGGGCGGGGCTTTGGGAGATTCTGTATGATGATGATGTCACATAATATCATGTAATAACACAACATGGAAGTGGGCCAAATATTTTAATATTATTTTACGTCATTATAGTGTGTACTTGGCGCTCTGGGTACAGGACGCTTAAAGTTGTGACGTAATTGGAGTTATTTTTGACGTAGTTGTACCTCATTAGTATTCACATCAGGTTATTTAATTAAATTTTTTGACAAGTTTAAACAGCTATTTACATTTTTTGGTATATTTTTATGAGTATTGAATTTTTTAATGTATAAATGTGGTAATTTGATTTATAAGTTAGAGCACAAAAAAGAAATGAGACAAAAAGCCATTGAAACTGATGAGAATTAGTCTCGTTTCTTTATTGACATTTTAAAAACTGGTGTTCCAATCTAGAAGACCTCACTGTACATTACAGATAACGAAAGGGGTGTTTTTTTTTGTATTAATAGGCATAGTTTTTCTTGGAACGAATTGAATTGGCTATGCAGAAAACTTTTTAGGTTTTGTTTTTTTTTGTAGTCGGTCTCGTTTTATTTCTACGATAAAAACATTTTGCTTAAATTGCAAATAATAAAAGAAGTAATATTGCTCTTGTACAATATATACAATACAATACGCTGAATATGTGTATGTATTTTCATAAAATCTATGTCGTTTCATATACAATATAATAATTAATATAGGGGACCTTGTTTTTATCTATGTATGTAAAACGTAATGGTAATTAATATGTCGTTTAATGTCACTCATATACCCACAATGCTGTGTATTTATTTAATTATGGCGGCGTTTAATTGGTCCACCGAGTTTTTCATTACTTCACAAATGCATTGTAATTTGATGTCATGGGCATCTATGACGTTGATATATTTAACTCACCAATGGAAAGCCAAGTTAAGTAACATCAAAATGAACTGAACATTAAATTTTTTGGGAATAATTTAGTTAGGAAATTGTAGTTAAATGGTGAAAATTTTATTCACAGAAGCTCGAATTTTTGTTTTGTTTTCTTTTTTTTTAATGTAAATTTTGCATTTTTGTGTATTTTTTGACAAGTTTAAACAGCTATTTACATTTTTCACAGTTTGAACTGATTTTGCAGATATTTTTTGATATATTTTTAGAAATACTGAATTTTTTAAATGTGATTTTTAAGTTAGAGCACTTTTGTATCGTGACAAGAAAGAAATGAGACAAATCGTCATTGAAACTAATAAGATTTATTGTCGTTTATTTGTTGGCACTTTTTTTTCTACATGACAAGAAACAGACGAGACAAATAGCCTTTGGAACTGATGAAATTCAGTCTTGTTTCTTTATTGACACCAAAATTCAAAATAAGCTTAACATTAAATTTTTTGGGAACCATTTAGTTAGAAAATTGTAGTTATTTTGCATTTTTGTGTAGTGTGGATTGTAGACGTTTGAGTGAACCTGTAAAAATTGACACAGAAAAAATGGCAATCTGTAATCTATTGATTGAATGCAGAGTGACAAGTTACGGACGAATATTTACTTTGTGGGACATTATCAAAATTGATAATGTTGTTATGCTCCAAAAATAGCTAATCATCGACGCCATTACTGTTTGTGAAACTTTTTGATTTCCCGCCAAAACCAGTTATGGCATCAATTGGCTGCAATCTAATGTTCATGTATGCTAAAAAAATTAAATTTTTTTACTCTGGTTGAGTATAATATTTGTGTCCCAATTTACACACTGTGACTATAAAGAAACGAGAAAAATCTCCATGTTAAGCTGTGTAATTTATTCACGTTTCTTTTTTTGTGGCAGATTTATGCGACATTCACTTGTAAGTTTAGTTAAGTAAAAGTTAATGATGAAATCTGTCTTATTTAACTTTGTAGTCAACGTTGTACAATTTTCTATTGTTGACATTGTTTATTACGAAATCCAAAACCGTGTTTTGTGCGATAATTATAATTTAAATTGCTTGAGATAACAATAGGATAAGTTTAAACCGGTTACCACAGTCAAATCTTTAATATTCAAATTGACTTTGGGGATTTTTTATTTTTTTTTTTAAAAGTCAAAAGACTTTCCAGCCAATTAAAGTTAAATTGAATGTGGTGCTGTTTGTAATTTGTATGCTAAAGTTGAATAGTGATTGATTGACGGGAGCATATGTGTAAGGATTAGTTATTTAGGGGAAGAAATGGTGGACATGTACATTTTAAACGCAAATTGATGTAAAAACGTGTCGGCCATGGCTGATTGAATAGGGTTACATGTTTTGGCAATGGGCCACTTACAGTACCCTATGGACAATTCATTATGTGCACTGTTCTGTTTAGTTCTATATTTAAATTATAGACTTTATGTGCAGTAAATGATCATTAAAATTGGTATTCAATTATTTGAAAAGTGATGTCAGAAGGGAAAGCAAGCTAGAAATGTCAAATGATTAAAGAACTGTCATTTAAAACTAATTTAATTACATTTATGACTGGGTAATTACTGTATAAAAATTTAAATGGTGACACTGCTGTATAGTTTTTTTTATTGTAGACAATAGTCAGAAAAATTACCATGAAATTCGTAAAGAGTCGTTACTATAAAAATAATTACTTTATAATTATGTGTCTGTAACTTAAAGAGTAAGATTTATTAAGAAATTTTGCCATTTTTAATTGGGAATAATAATTAGATTCAAATGCAGTAGTTTGTGTTGGAATGACTCATTGAGAGACATTAAAGTTTAGTCGTCATAGCAACCGTTAAGGCACGTGATATTCTGTAAGAAGAGTGTTAAGCACGTGAATTTTAGTTTTCCTGGTAATAATTCGAACATTCATAATTTGAAAACTTTTCAATTTTAGAACTTTGGTGGAATGTCAAAGATTAATTGAAGTACAATGAAGTTGCCATTGTTAATTTTAATAATTTGCCATTTTGGCTTTCTGGATTTCTGTCAAATTAATTCCCAAAATTATTAGTCAGAAATTTTAGCGTAACCTGAGGCAAATAATATGCAATTTTTCTACGAAAATGTAAAATCAATTTGATTCACGCAAATGTATGTTTTTGATTGATTTTTTTCTTCTTATTTTTTATGCGTACAAAATGTAGGGTGGGTTAGCATTGTTTTCCGATTGGATTTTAACAGTGGAACATGGAAACATAAACACCGGATGATTTTATAGGTTGGAACAGTGATTTCTGTAACGCCAATAATGAAACGAGACTAAATATTATCAGAACCAATGGCGATTTGTCTCGTTATTTTTATGTCACATGAAAATTCTGTATTGCCTTTGAAAGAAAAAGCTGTTTATTTATTATTATCAATTTTTTTTATAAAGTTAATATGATGAAATTGCTTTTAATAAACGGTGAACAGTGGGTGAGGTGGTGGTGGGGTGGGGTAGAGTGAGGGGGTGGAGGGAGATACAAACATTGTTACTTTGCCTAAAATGAAATTTAATTAACGCAACTTGCTAATTAAACGGTAACCGACTTATGATTTTTATTATGGACGTAAAAGTTGGATGCTGAAACGCTAATAAATAATATTTATGCATACTATTTCTAGTAATGAAAAGAATAGCTACCAGATGGCGCTCTGATGCAAAAATTGAAAGTTAGACGACTAATTATTAACTTTGACGTTGAATTTTACGTTGTGGGGACGTTTTAAGTTGACCTTTCACCTTCAGCAAATGTGATAAAGCCATTTCGTTATAGTTGTTTTTTTTTTACTAGTTGATAGTAATAAAAGTTGAGCATATTATGTTTTAATTTAAAAGCAGCTAACGTTGTTTTACCATTGTGAGCGTTAACGCAGCGTTTTATGTTCTTTTGAGTGTTTGGCGTCGTGTGTCGTCTTGCCAAGTGTGAACTGGCGTAAAATTTTCATTTCCCAACAGGGGAGCTGTAGCAAGCAGCCATGAGAGAGACTTAAAAACTATTATATTTTTAAACAAAATAACAACAGAAGATAAAAAATAAAAAAAAAGTTTTTTTTTTTTTTTTTTTTTGGGACTTTTTTTTTAAGTTGAAGTTTTATATATTTGAAGAGTTGTTTTCTACGTTGTTGACATGTTTTTATTCTTTCTGGTAATTTAACTGCATCAGTTGTTGTAGAAACATCCAGTGACAGCAATTGTAAAAACACACATAAAAAAACATAATAAAAATATGTGAGAGGACAAGACAGACAAAAACAAAGACATTGTTGTGGATTTTTGACTTGAAAAAGTTAATTCTTGAAGAAAAAAAAATAGAAAAAATAAATGCTTGCCAACACAGCCTCTACAATCCGAGTTGAAATTAAATAACAAGAAATTTAGTTGCCATTATTAAACTTATCGATTTAAAATATAACCAATCAATTGACTTCATAAGAAAGCATTGAAATTTTCTAAAACGAGACTAAATTGTATCAATTTCAATGAAGATTTGTCTCGTTTCTTTATTTTCTCAACAAAACAAGACTTAAAACTTGTTAGTTTCAATACATATTTGTCTCTTTTATTTGTTATTCTTAAAGAAAGGATATTTTTTAAGATGACAATTGATCCACATTTTGTATTGCTTAGTTTAACGGTTAATCCAGCATTGAAAATTGTTTTTTTTTCTTCTCTTTATTGTCAACTGTATTAGTGCTGGTGACTTAATTCAGCTCGAATTAACGAGACTGCCTCTGGGGTTGATGTTTTTATTACTGTTTTTTTTTTATTTTAAAGAAAACAAACGTCTTAATGACATTGTATATATAAATTTCACTTCCTTTTTCGCTCCCTTTCCTTCTGCTTAACCCTCTTAACCCCATTGGTGGTACTAACTTGATTTCAGCTACCACTATTACTACTCAGCTAACTGAACCGCCTATTACTTTTGTTATGGACTGAACGTTTATCGTTTCAAGTGTGAACGCTGCTTAACGAATGGCTTTTCACCTTGAAATACGTGACTTGCACACCAGCCAAACGAAACGTGGTGTCTCTCTCTCTATCCTACACACAAAACTGATAAATAAAATTCAATGAAAAGCTGATGCAAACTTTCTCCCCTTTTTCCAATCCAATCGGCAGCCATATTTAATTTGATTATGTCATCGTGTTTTTTTTATTTTCATTTTTTGCAGTACTGTACTTTCATTTGGTTTGCCAGCATATACTGTACATTTATTGAGGTTGATTTTTTTTGTAATTATTATGGAAGTTTATTGATTAGTTTGGTTAGAAATCATACTTATTTTATAGTAAAATCGGATTATAAGGACTCAGTAAACAATTTTAGACTATTTAAATCAAAATATTTTGGCAAATTCACTGTTCTAGTAAAGAAATGAGACTAAACGACGTTTGTTCTAATGGATATTTGTCTCGTTTTTTTATTGGTGTGTTAAAATGAGACTAAATTGCATTCGTTCTAATGACGATTATTCTCGTTTCTTAATTCTAAAGCTGTTGATTTGTGCTTTTGACTTATTTGTAACAATTTTTTAAACTATTAAGTGGTTTTTTTTGGACATGGACGAGTTTAACTTTCAATTCCAATGACAAACTTATATCTGTTAAAAACTGAAGTGAACTAAATCCTAATAGACTAATTTATCTTTTGTTTCGAGCAGCTATTTTGGGTATTTTTAGCTAAAAGTCATAATGTTTAGTACTTTTTTAAGTATAAGTCACGTGTAACATGCCTTGCTTGTCAATTTATTACTTCCTAATGACGTCACTGTTATGTAGTTGTCAAATAGATTGTTGGGCGGTTACCCCATCGTTTTTAATTTGTTGTTTTTTTAAAACATGTCAGTGTTTTAACTTTTGTAAAAGACCAGAAAGCACGCGAACAACAGCTGTTTTGCATTTTGTACAAGAGTAATTTTCAGAGCCTCCTCTTTTGTTTTTGCTCTTCTCCCTTCAAACAATGTTAAACTGTAATTAAATCTTTTTTATTTTTGCCAAACAAAATGATGTGAAAAGCTTTGGATGAAGATCAAACTAATGAAATCGGATACCTAAACAGTCTGAACTTTACATTGTATTGTGTATAGTGGGGTGGGTTGGGGGTTAGGGTGTAGGTGGGGGAAGGGATAGGCAAACTCAACCTGAGGGAATTGTTGAACATGTGAAATTCTCAACTGTGTTAATGACGACAACACTTAAACGTAACTTTATATTTCGCGTTGAAGTATTTTTATTTTATAAACACTTATTTCAGTCTGGCCTTGGATGACACAATCTGCTAACCTGAATAATGATGGAAAAAAAATATAAGAAAAAAAATAGGGTGGGGTAGTGGGATGGTGGTAGTGGTGGGGGAGGAATTGGGTTTTTTTTATTTGACTTATTTAACGCCCTCTGTTGAACATTTTTAACACTTTTTAAAGACGTAATTGGCTGATTCAAAAGGAAAAATATGTGCAATGTTTGCAATTGTTTGCAATGTTAAATGTTTGCAATTGACAAAAATTATAGCGAAAACATTTTGCGTAGACTTTATTACGTTAACGCCTCTTTTAAAAACGCATTTCACACCATTGGTACTGTAATTTGGTACGTGCTGATTTTTCTATTTTCACCACCCACCACTTACCTCACCCCCCCACCTCCCATCCATACACCCTCATGTTTAAATTATTAATAACAAACGTGTCAATAACAAGTATTACATGTTTCAACATGCAGGAAAAAAAAATAAGTGTTTTTTAAAATTTAGATTAAGCACTTTTTTTTATTCTGTAAACATCATTGTATTTAGTGACGCATTCCAGCCAATGTGAATCACTTACTTAAGGGGTGCGTTGTTTTTTTATTGCTCACTTTGAAAAACTTCGGTGTTGAGTTACCATAGCAACAAGGAACTCATCACGTGCAATATTTAAACAAAATATGATCATTGGAACAAAAGACTATAAGACGATTTTAAATTGACGCATCTCGTTCAGTGAGGTTTACTTAGTTGTAGGTTGCATTGTTTTTTTAAAACCATGTTTTATCATATGGTCAATTTCGAATGTCTTAAAATCAGCGTTAAGTTACTATGGCAACCAATAAATTTGTATCTGATGTAATTTTAAAACGAATTCTAACATTCAAATTGGGTTTTAAAGAAATGTTATGCACGTGAGTTTCAGTTGCCATTGTAATTAGAATATCCTGAATGACTTCCGGTGCAAATAATAAACCTGTATTAATGGTACCATACACAATTAGTGTGGCATATTATGGTGGCCTATAGGCCCTAACTAAAAAGCGTTTTTAACAGGATTGCGACACTTGATTAAATCGAAGATAAAACAGACGACGATCAACTTGATGTGTTGTACGTGTGGGTTGGAGTTGGGGGATTTGGGAGGGATACACAGTACAGGGCTGTACTGTATGCGTGTGGGTTAGAAAGTGTGTGTAGGGGGTGGGATAGGGAAGAGAGTGAAGGAAGAAGTGGGAGGGGGAGTTCGGGAGAAGAGAAACATTAATTATTCATGTCTTCTAATGGGCTGTGTACACTATTGGGGGTTGCTCAACGGTAAGGAGGAGGAAAATGATGAGGAAATGGCCACACGCATGCGCCAAACGTAAGATAAACAACATCAAACTGAATGCCACCTACAGTACAGTACTTCCCACTTTCTCTCTCAGTACATCATCTCTTTTCTTCCGGCATTACTTTTCGTCTATTTTTAATAGACGTTTGTGCTATGTGATGAAAAAAATAATACAAATAAGCTTGGGTTTATTTAGTGGTGTGAGAGGCGGTTGGTTCTTGAGTTTTAATAAGATGCAAAAATAAAAAAAAAAATGGTTTTTTAGATTTGTGTGTTTTACTTAAAAGCTTTTGTTTTTACTTTTTGAAATTTAAAGGTAATAAAGAGCATCGACACCAATTGGCTTGCAGTGTTTTGATGGTTGAACTTTTTGAGTTTATTGGGAGGAAAGGGGGTTTGGTGGTGGTGGAAAGGGGTGAATTTATTTATATCTATTCGTACAAATAAAAGCAGGAGATGTAATGTATTAAGTCTTGGATATACCGTACTGTATGTTAGTTTATTATTCGTTGATGCGAAATGTTTATTTAACCGTTTTCGTCTGCTTCAAATAACAAAACTCATTTCTTAATTTAAATGGACGCCTTCTTCTTCTTTTTCCTCCCCTCCCACCCCCCTTCTACTCTCTCTATGTCTCACATTTTCTTAAAATACTTTTGAGTTTGATAGAAAAGTTTTAAAAACAAATTTAATGGCATCTGTCACATTGTTTATTTTTGCTTGAAATTGTAGATGAAATTTAGATTGATGTTTTAAATGGTGAAAAAAATGTTTAATTAATTTTATTATGTTTTTATGATGAAAATACAGGATGATTTTCTAAATTTAAATACGATTTTCTGCTGTGTCAATAAAAAACGAGACTAAATCGCATTCGTTCTAATAGCGATTTGTCTCGTTTATTTTCTTAAAGGAAAAAGGTGTTCCAAGTTAGGCAATTGCCAATGATAGGGAAAGTTACTTTTTGATTTTAATCAATTAATTTTGTTTGTTTTCTTAATTTTTATGTCTTATTTGAATGGCAATTGTTAATATTTCATGTTTCTTATTACTTTTATATTTATTTTAAGTGTTTTTTTGTCTTTTCTGGCTTTATTTGATATTGTAAACTATAAAGCAGTATAATATCCACATTCAGTATACACTAAGCATTATATAGTTTGTTTTATATATTTTCTTCTACTCTTTTATATCTTATATTGTTTATTTTTGTTTGCTTTTGACTTCTGTATATTCGCATCTTTTATTGCTTAGGTTTTATACTGGATATCTTTTCATATACACAATGTAATACTCTGTGATGTGACATGAAGCACTGAAAAATAAATAGTAAAGAAAAAAAAGCAAAACACATTGAGATAAAAGCAGGAAAAAAATTGTTATAGTTTATTTATATTTAACTTTATATTATTTTTAAATCTATGAGATGCTTTTTTGACATTTTCTGTCTTATTTAACGCTTTCTGTGTATCATGTTTGCGTTTTGTAACCTGAGCAACACCGGGCAATGCAATAAGTTCTTTTATGAAGGCCATTTTCTTTTCTTATAATTATTGAAAGCGTTATAATTAGGCTTCGTAATGGAGGCTTATAACATAAGTTTAATAAGGCCAAACGACCAAAACCAAACCGTCACAACGTAATTGAAAGCGTCACATTAGACGGTGGCTTAATTGTAGCCGACTTAGATTGACATTCTCGAAACGGCCATTTCTCTATCTTTTTCCTCCCCCCTTCCTCTTCTCCCTTGCCAATGATTAAGGGGGAGTAGCCCAACTTTTCCAAGCGTTTAATATCTATTTATCTCCAACGTCAATCAACTTAGTCTTAAAATTTGATGAGAAAACGATCAAAATGTCGTAATAAACGCAACGCAAAGTCATCGTCGAAGCGAACTCATTAGCCATGCAAATAATTGATAGTCTATTTGCAGCGAAAATTGATGGCGTTTTAAAAATGAATGAGTTTTTTTTTTTTCTCTCTCAATTTCCCCCCTCTCTTACTTTTCCTCCCACATCTTTACAAGCACGCATGCGCAGTGTATTACATCATCATAATCAAGAAAAGCTACCCTTGGCGTTGGAGGCAAATAAAAGAGAGATGGCAATATATGGGCGGAGTTTTTGCTTTCAATAGAGCACAAATGGGTGGTGAAAGGGGGAAAGCAGGAGCTGTTTGGGGGTCAGGGAGCAGGTGATGCATTTTTTATGCACAAACCGATAATGTACGTTGCGTCATTGCCATTTAACGTAACGTAATAAAAAGGGAAATTTCAAAATTGCAATTTAAAACTATTATAAAATTGGCAATTAAGAATTAAAATAAAACGCCGGAAGTTAAGATGGAGCGTAATTTGGTCAAATTTACTCTTTTTTTTTTGTAGTTTTTTGTATAACAAGTTTTAAAACTTAACTGGTATCTTAGTTTATTTGGGTTTTACCTCACCATAACTCTTCTTAGTTTTTGCTTTTGTCTTAAAAGTCTAATTTTAACGTCGACGTTTTCCCAACGGACGAATTAAGTGCGATAACAACTCAAGAGCGGCAATCATAATTAGGTTTTACGACGAAAGCGTCGCGTTGCGCGTTGAATGTGGGGTTAAGAGTAAATTAGGCTCCCAAAATACGCGTAAAGAGGATAAGAAAAAATGGCTAAAACGTCTTAAGACATCAAAACTTAACTCAAAAGCTTTTAAACGCTGTTCAAACCAAAAGTTTTCGATATTTTTACGTCATCTAAAGTTGCGTTTTTATGCGACGACTTTACGGTGTTCCAGTACTTGAGCTGGGACACCGTAAAATGGACCAAAAGCTTGAAATGTGGGTGGCACTTAAGAGAAATCCTAATTAGCCACTCTTAATTAAAAAAATTAATTAACTTATTTGTCGACTTTGTTTTGGTTTTGTTGTTTTACGCTGCGTGTGTGCGGTTTTTATTGATAAATCTAAAGTGATGCTTAAAGATTTATTATTTGATTTACTAAATTCCCACCAGGGATATGAGGGATGAAGTGGGTGTGGGTGGAGGTCTTTTTGCTCGTTTTTGGCGACCTATATTGGCCACGCACAATTTTAGATAGAAAATTTGTGGCTAAGCTAAACTGCGGACTTTTCACATTTTCTACAGTTTAGACGCTGGCGCCTGAAATTTATCTTGGCGTCATTTTTCAGCTGAGAATCTCCCAGCGCCAAATGCAGCCAAAAAGCATTGAGAAAGTTTGAGCGTAATGGCGATTAGTTATGGGTTTTCGACTGGACTGATCGATCGATACTTTTCCGTCTTATTTGACAGCTTTACGTCGACGCTTTTTACGTTTTTCTTACAGGAAAGTATTGAGGTGGGAAAAGTGGTGGGTGGTGCTGGTGGGATGGGATGGGCTGGCTTACTTCCGTGGCGGTAAAGCGCCAAGTCACGTGACATTGTTACATTGATCGACGACGATGGAAAAAGAAGTAGTGCCTTTTTCCCAAATAATTTTTCAACAGATTCAAAAATGCTGAAATTTGCACAATTGTGAGCTGGAAAATATATTGGGAAGTGGGTGGTGGGTGGTGGGTGGTGACTGGCGAGGAAATGCAAAGTAAAAAAATAGTAATTGATGAGCTTTGGTGTCGATTGATTTTCACCAGATGGCGTCCGCGTTCATGGGAACTTTT
>JAAFCF010007047.1:49513-60169 GCA_013389785.1 Helicorthomorpha holstii
TTGTAACAAAAAGTAGTCGAGTTTGTAACAAAAAGTAGTCGAGTTTGCAACTAAAATGAGTTGTTTGTAACTAAAATGAGTTGTTTGCAACTAAAATGAGTTGTTTGTAACTAAAATGAGTTGTTTGTAACAAAAATTAGTCCAGTTGGTAGCAAAACTTAGCCCAGTTGATGGCTTAGACATTGAGCGCATGTCTTATGATCACCCTGTACAAGTAATGATATTCAGTGGTTCAAACATGTAGTTTTACAATATATACTCGTGAAGTCTTACTTAATAAAATTATTGAGAGTTTACGCTAATAAGTTAATTGAGTTTTCTTTTAAGTTTTTAACAGCAGCAAAAGTTGGTCATGGTCACTATAACTTCCCCACTGAAATTCTCTATTAGATTTTGCAGTTGTTATTTTCACTCTTAATAAACATGCAAGAATCGCGCTTTATTAGTTCCAGTATGAATAAATTAAATGTAGGAAATTAAAAGATTCATTTGTATGGTTGTTAAAATCATGATTGTTAGTTGGGAGTATTTTATAAACACTTTTCCAGTTGCTTTTGCTCTCATTACTTTCTGTTTGGTCAAAAACACATTTTCTCAAGTCTCAAACTATTAAAACCAGCATTTTTTATTCATTTAAAGCCAATAATTTTGCTTTATTATAACAGAGAAATACTTGCACTTGATTAATCTCATAATAAAGCTGAATTATTGACGTCATGTGAAAATGAATGGGATAAAACTGCAAATTTGGTCAAAATGAGTTGTGGAAAGATACTTAAAATTGGACAGGACATATTTTATGTCAAAATACTGAAGTGTCCTTTGTAATTGCATTGTGTAGTAACAAAGTTGTAGCTTTTTTTTTACATAATTTGGTGGTCAAAATCCACTGTTGATTACAATATTAGTGAGATTTTATAAAGATTTTTTAGTTGAATTCTGGTTTAGGTTTTGGAAGTTTTTTACAGACGGTTAATTTGTTTTTATTACTCATTCCTGCGGTTAATCTGGTTACAGTGGTTAGTTTAAGCTTAACAATAAGCAATATTGTTAGTTTTTCTTCAGCAATTTTAACTACAGTAAATCAAAGAGTAATTTTGTAACAATAAATGTTAATACAGTACGGTATATACCGGTATGTTTTGAAATATTTGGCAATGAATAATAATGCCATATTGATTTTAACTTGGTTTTTCAAACGACTGGGTTTCCTGTATAATACAGTTTATTAAGCTTAAATTTTTATACCTTTTTTTCGATTTGCAGCTGACATTTTTATAATTTATAAGTTTTGAAATTTGAATATTGCTCTGTCTAGTAATCTGAGTCTCTTATTTTCAAGTTTTTTTGTGTGTAATTTGAGCCTCGACATTTGAAAATCTACAATATTGTATTTGCATTAAATTTACTGTACATTTTTGGTTTATTTACTGTTGTTTTCTGCAATTGTATACCAAATATCGGGTGATTTTTGAAATGAGAGCACTGATAACTAATAAAGAAACGGGAATAATTATTATCGGTTCCAATGACAATCTGTCTCGTTTTGTATTTTTCATGTCATACGGTGACGGTGATCAGACGTCCTTTGTCTGAGAAACACTGTCGGTGGAAAACATTGATACTATTGTGATCTCCTTTATTTTTTTCATCAAGGAACTGTGAATCAATTTATAAGACGAATTAACTGAAATTAGCCATTTAATTTAGTAATTGTAGCGACATTTTCTGTTTTTCACTTTTTTAGTGTTGAAAATTGTGTCTTGTGTGAAATTTATGACGATGTAATTGTAATTTATGATGTTTATGTGCAATTACTTTTATTAACAAGATCTAATTTTGATTTCAGATGGTAACACGAACAAAAAAGATTTTTGTGGGTGGTTTGTCGGCACCAACTACGTTAGAAGACGTCAAAAATTACTTTGAACAATTTGGACATGTAAGTCACACATTTTTCTTTTATT
The DNA here is from genome assembly GCA_013389785.1 of Helicorthomorpha holstii. NCBI lineage: Eukaryota > Metazoa > Arthropoda > Diplopoda > Polydesmida > Paradoxosomatidae > Helicorthomorpha > Helicorthomorpha holstii. The sequence continues at coordinate 51,481 of JAAFCF010007047.1, forward strand.
TTTTTTATTATATTTTCCTACAGTAGATGTTACAAACATTAGTAATAATGATAAATAATTATTGTACTGTATGAATGAGGCTGCTGTGTATTTCTGCGATTTTATTTTGAGGCTTTTTGCAATGAACATTACGTGAAGAAGGAAATGGCAAATTTGCATTTTGCGTGCTTATATTGAATTACATCAGTTTTTTTTTTTTTTAGATATTTTTTTTCTATAATGTCATTAACGGGTTTGGATTTTTTTTCCATGTTTATGATAGAAACGTATGCCATCAAAAAAAACTAAGCTTTATTCTGCTAAATAGACACATTGATCATAATTAGACTGTTTCTCAATGGCACAAATAGTTTTTAAGTGACTAACTTTGGTCAGAAAATTATTAATTAGGTTGATGATCAAATATTAGTTTGCAATGGCTTCTTATTGGTGTGAAATGACTAATTTATTTGTTTAAGTTGACTTAAATGATTACTTATTTGTCTTAATGGCCTAAAAGTTGTCTTAATTTACCAAATGCCTGACTGAAATGATCAAAATACTTGTTTGAAGTAACTTAATAGGTTTAAAGTGACCAAATATGTGTTTGAATGACCAAGCATAGGTTTAAAGTGACCAAATATGGGTTTGAATGACCAATTATAGGTTTAGTGACCAAATACGTGTTTGAAGTCACCAAATAAAGCTTTGCAGTGACCAGATATGGGTTTGAAGTGACCAAAAATAGGTTTGAGACAACCAAATACGTTTTTGAATGACCAACTGTGTTTGATGTGACTAAAATTTAGTATTTGTCTGTAATGACCGATTACTTTAGTTTTTTTTTAAATTAATTAGGTGATTTAATTTTAATAAAATAACTAATTTGGACTTGGATCACATAGCTTTTCAGAGTTGAAGTGGTCCAATTTAAAATTAGTCTTATTTTATTTTAGTTGTGAACAACTTGAAGTTGGTTTTTTAATGACCAAAACTGACCACCAACTACTGCATGATAAACTATGACCATAGTTTACTTTCATTTAGCAATTTAGAAACGTGAACGCCGATTGAAAGCGTTTTTCCTAAATTTGATTTATTAACTCGAAACGTTAAACGTATAAATCCCCTCAAAAAAATGATTGAAAAAAAATGCGATAGATAGGGAGAGATGAGGGGGGAGGGAGTATGTTTATGCGGGTTGATTAAGTGGTGGGAGATGAAATGACGGTTTCCAAGCAACCATCGACAATGATAGTAGTTTGTCACACTTTGCCATTGCCTGTGTGTAACATTCAATACACACACATACACAGCGTTATAATATAATAGCAGGACCAAGTTCCCTCACTACTTCTCCACCCCAAATGTATATCTCCCTTAAATATTACTGCAACTGCCATGTTTCCGTTGCCTAATCTCTCATTATCGTTTGTTGAAGAGCCGGAATTTACTTGCTTTTGTCACAGCTATTTCAAATCTCTCTTTCTCTGTCTATTTATTTCTCCTGCTCGTTTTTTTCATTATGTATACTTTTTGTTTGCCGTGTGTAAGCAGATGAGAGAGATCATGACTAGTTAATTATTGCTATTTATGTTGCAATATATAATAAATAGTACTTTGATAATTATACCTTGTCAATAGACTTAGTTTTAGTATTAAACTACCGGCACTGACAATGACAATTGTGTAACTTTAGGAAATTAAGGAAATGGGAACAGGTCATTAAAACTTTGGGGCAAATTTCTATAGTTTGACTTTTCAGTGCAATTATCAAGATTTGATGCTCGATGTCATGTTGAATCTGACAGCACAGTGCAATTTTCAGTACTTCAGTCATACAATTATTGAAATTTATCAATGGTTTAGCACTTTTGTTATGTTTTAGTACAAATTTGTAATGTTTTAGTACAAATTTGTAATGTTTTAGTACAAATTTGTAATGTTTTAGTACAAATTTGTAATGTTTTAGTACAAATTTATAATGTTTTAGGGCGAATTTGCAATGTTTTTGTACAAATTTATAACGTTTTGGTACAAATGTGTAACGTTTTAGTGCGAATTTGCAATGTTTTAGTACACATTTGTAATGTTTTAATACAAATTTATAATGTTTTACTACAATTTAGCAATGGTTTAATACTGTTCTGTTTTAGTCCAAATTTGTAACATCTTTAACTAATATTGATCAAACTTTTACTGCAGTTAGAAATGTTTCACTTACATTTAGTAAAGTTTTAATGCAGTTCAGTAACTTTTTAAGACTTTAAGTCATGTTTTATTCCAATTTAGCAACGATTTTGGTACAATTGAGCAATGTTGTATAGTTTATTAGGATTTTTATAGTTTATTAGTTTCATTTAACAATGTTTTAATACAACTTAGCAATCTTTTAGAGCGATTTAGCATTTGTTTATAGCAGCTTTAACACTAAAACTGATACTTTAAATGTTCTAGTTTTATTTAGCATTATTTTAGTCCATTTTCTTCGATTTAATGCTGTAATTATTGATTTTTTTTGTCTATACATTATTTCTAACGTCATATTTTTACTTTTAATTTTATTTGTTGCAGTCTTGCAAGTATCAAATCGATAGACTATTGAAATTGTTTTCAGGAAATTATTTAGATCACATTTCCTATCTCTGAAAATTAAAATCAAACAAAAAGTCAAAAAGCTTTTCATTTAAAGAAGTGAATTTCTGTAGTCAAGTTTAAGTTTAATGAATTGCCTTTGTCATTATCGCTTAATTTCTTTGACGTTTTCACTGTGTTTATCTTCACTACCCCTCCCCCCTCTTCCTTTTTTGTCTACCACGCATGCGTCGATGTGGAACCATGTTTGTCAATCTGCACCGTTTTATCTTAAGTAGGGTGGGGTGGGGTAGGGGCCAGGAGGAAGACGAGGAAGATGGGTTGTTTGTTGGAGAGGGAAAGTGATTCCTAACCTCAATTTCCTTTGAATAAAACGTTAAGAAAAAAGTCTGCATTAATTGATGTAATTAAAAGGAAATGGTGTTGACGTTGTTTCCATGACGACGTTTCATTCATTTGCCCACAATAATTATTTTTTTATCGTTAAACGTAATTACTATGTCGTCAATTATAAGTTTAAGAGAATTAACGGTCATCTGAATGACGTAAAGTAACGATTTTTGTTATATTTTTGGCTTAAAGTGATTTTTAGAGGGAAATGATGTTTTTAGGCGTTTAAAATTGCGCCTAATTTTGGTATAAATTGCGTTTTTCACCTACTAAAAACCCCGGATATTTACCATGGTGTGTTGATATGATTTTGTAGCTGCATGTTGCTTATGTAATCAATTTTTGTTTACGTTTTTCTCAATGTTTTCGTTCACCAGAGGGAGCCACACACATACACATTTTTGATATGGATTTGTAATAAAAAGATATTATATGTCCATATATCCTCTTCCATATAGTGGTTGAGGGTGGCTTAAGGGGTAGGGAATAAAGCTTGTGAAATACTGTAACCACCACCCTCTCCCATCCCATACTCTATGTATTATATACGTCTTTTAAAACCCCATTGTAATCCATGGGAATCCTGTCGCTATCGCCATCTATACGCTGACTATGACAACAACAACAAAAAAAATGTATATACAACGTATAATAAACAATTCGATCAGCACATTTCAACTTGACGTAAATTGTAAATATGATTGCTTTTGGCATTTACGCCAACCAAATAACGCCGCGCGAAATGCGTGGGTTGTAAGGCAATTTAATGCTTTTTTATTTCAATTTTAAAACTCAAATCGCTGCGGCTAAACATTACACGAATTTCGTTTGCCATACAAAGAGAGAAAGAATTTCAATGTTATACCAGGTGGTTTTCGAAATTGGTACACTACATAGTAAAAAACAGGTTTTAATATAAAAAAATGAATTATACAAGTTTTAATGAGGATTTATTTTGGTAAAAAAGTGTAAATAAAGAAACGAGACTTATTCGAATGATTTCCAATGGCAATTTGTCTCATTTCTTTTGTATATTTTGAGTAAGGTGTGTTTTTTTATGTTTTTACTGGTGAGACTTCAGTCTGAGAAACTGTTGAGGTGTTTGTTTTCTTTCCGTATTTCTTTGGGGTATATTGCACCCCTACTGATATCGTTTTGGGATATTTTGATTACTGAAAGTTGTAATAAACAGTGTGCAATGTAAATATTCATGGAAATTTGGTGCGGTCACTACAGTACAGAATGTTATTGCCTCTTCCCCTCTTATTTTTTTCCATCCCAAGGTAAATGACACGTTTAATCTTCTTTACCACTATTGATTATTACCAACTTCTGTATTTTGCCATTACTTTATTATTGGTAAACTAAAAAAAGCAAAACAATAAAGTGCTTGTGAATTTTTTTTTTGGATAAAGTTCTTGCAAATTTTTGTTTATATTGGACGATTATCTCTCGTGAAAATTGAAACTGAGTAAATTAATATTTACTTTTCGTAAAAAAAAAGACTATAATAAAATAAAAAAGTGAGAGAGTCTTTCTCACTTTCTTACACCAACCTTGTTAGATGGCGCACTATGCAAACACAATCGTAAAAGTAACAGTAGGAGTTTTTGATAGGATTTTATATACACACATAGTTGAGGTTTTATTTTGATTGTGATTGGAGGACAAAAGGAAGAAAAATCTAAGTAGGATAAAAAAAAAGAGCAAAATAAGATAATAAAAAAAAAGGAATTGGTGATGTTTTTGTGGATGTCGTTTTGGGTAAGGGTAAAGAGGAGTTGTGGCGTCCTCTAGTGCCTGAATGTCTGATGAAGTAATGGCTGAGACACGTACAGTACATATTGGTAACTTAACTTAGCATTGCAAGATAAGAATGGTCGTTCGGATCAATTGGCAAATAGATATATGAACGTCGAAAAAGCAGTTAAAAGTGAAGGGAAGAAACTGGAAAACGAAAAAAAAAAAACAAAATAAATTGTGTGAATGTTGACAAATGGCACTGCAATGGTCGACGTTTATACGCATGGTCATAAGCAATCTTCTCACTTTCTTACGTACAAGTGACCGTTAACGTAGTAGGGTGACTCTTTCTTAAATTTTGACACCCCTTTTTATATTGCCAATAAAGAAAAGAGATGAAAAGTTACAAGTTCAAATAGCGAATAAAGAAGTGAGACTGAATCTTAAGTGTTCCAATGACGATTATTCCCGTTTCTTTTTTTCCATGTGCAGGAGCCTCAATTAATTTCTAATGTTCACTTAGCAATTACTGAATAAAAGTTTTGTATTGACTACTGGACGGAAGTGACATGTAGGTTATTGTTGGGAGTGATGGGGTGAGGGGGAGGGGCTTTGGTGATGATGCTTTGGGTGTAAGCAAGAAGGAATCAACGCTTGCCCATTGTTAAATGACCATTGTACTTTTCTATACGTTAACGTAAATCCTAACGATCGATTCCCCTGTGAGTTGAAATGATGGTTTTCGTTTAAGGATTTCAAATCATTTGACAGCTGTTTATATGAACCAAAGAAATACAGTAAAAAAAAACCCACTAAACAAAAAGAAAAAGACATCATTAGTTGGAGCTGCAATTTTGATAAGTTGAATACACAAGAGAATTTGAAGAAAATTTCTTGGAAATGTTAATTGCTTAAAACCGTTTAACGCACCGTATAAATAAAGATGATTGTGATGAAGCATCTACTTCCGGTCACTTCATCTACGACTTTGAACGTCCGGTTTCTCCAAAGCAAATCGTGTCTTAACGGAGTTTGAAGGGGGAGGGATGGGCACTTGTATAGAAAACTATAATCAATTTGACGATGTGGCTCTTGGGGGGCGCTATTTTGTGGTTGAACAATAAAAAATAAATACATCCACCCCTTTCTCCTGTTTCTGCAAGTTACATAGCCGTTCTTTGGAAGAATCTCCACTCTTGAGAAGAAATGGTGATGATGTTGATAATGATGAAAAGGAAATAATATATGGTCGCCAGTTGTGTTTTTCTCCCAGGGGTTGCAAAGTTGTGGGTAGTGGTCTGTAGTGAGTGAGTGGGTGGCAAACTGGCCAGGGTCGAGTAAGCCGGACGTTAAATTGGACGTCAATGTAAATTGCAAGGGGGAAGAAGATAAAGTTTGAGAGAAGCATCTTTAAGTTGCATCTATATAAAAACGCATTATTTTATTTTATAATTTATTTTCCCAGAAGAATTTATGCTTAAAATAATGGGGGAGATTTAGAGGTCCTTTGTACACTACTGTAGTCAAATGGGCAATGGAAAGTAGGACACTTATTTTTTTTTTGAATGTTGTTTATTTTGCAGCAAAAATTTTGTTTTTTTTCTCTTCTGCTGTTTTCTCTCTGTGAACATCATTTTATAGTTTACTGTTTTAAAATTTAAGTCACGTTGAAATAAATAAATATTTTTGTACATTATATTATGCTGCACAGTATACAGTGCTTCTTAGATATTTGAGATCATTTATTATGTCGGAAAACTGGATTTTATTTAATGGAAACAATCTCACTATATCTTAATTCTATTTATGATAAGATTTAAGTAAATTTGATAATTAATTCAATGCTAAAATTGCATTAAAAATATACAAAATTGAATTAATTGAAACGTACACTAATGTATAGGACTGATTTAAGCTTATCAAATTATTCAATCTTGTCATGAAATTATACATGTCTTAGACTGTCTTAAAAGTATGCATTTCATCGGCTTTTTAAGAAATCTAGACTAAAGTACGTTGCTTTCAATGGACATTTGTCTCGTTTCTTTATTAAGGTGGAGTGCAATGGTGAAAATTTGTAGTTAACATGTGCAAATTTGTAGTTAAAATGTGCAAGTTTCTAGTTCAAATGGGCAAGTTTGTAATTAAAATCAGCAAATTTGTAGTTCAAATGTACACGTTTGTAGTTCAAATGTACAAGTTTGTAGTTCAAATGTGCAAGTTTGTAGTTCTAATGTGCAAATTTGTAGTTAAATGTGCAAATTTGTAGTTCAAATGTGCAAATTTGTAGTTCAAATGTGCAAGTTTCTAGTTCAAATGGGCAAGTTTGTAGTTAAAATCAGCAAGTTTGTAATTAAAATCAGCAAATTTGTAGTTCAAATGTACAAGTTTGTAGTTCAAATGTGCAAATTTGTAGTTAAATTTGCAAATTTGTAGTTAAATTTGCAAATTTGTAGTTAAAATGGGCAAGTTTCTAGTTTAAATGGGCAAGTTTCTAGTTTAAATGGGCAAGTTTCTAGTTTAAATGGGCAAGTTTGTAGTTAAAATGTGCAAATTTGTAGTTCAAATTTGCCAGTTTGTAGTTGAAATGTGCAATGTTTTACTTGGAAAGTGTAAACAAGTAAGTTACTGTACTGAAGTTGTGCTAAGTTATTTTAATTGGCACAGAAACATGGTTTAGTGTTACATTATGCAAAATGTACTAAACTATATCTGAAAGGGCATTACATTAATAAGTCATGTACTGTGCTCTGTCGTACTTTAATAGAAGTGTTGATCGTTTTGTATTAACTTAAATTGGAGCTCCAAACGGCGTACCGTACTATTATGATTATATACCGGATGAAATGATGAGGATGGAAATTGCTTACGTAGCATTTGTCGCTGACAAGTTATTCAGTGACCGAAAAGTTATGCAAATGTCATGTGATTGGTTAGGGAAAGATTTGATTTGCTGAGTTTGTCTTATTATTTACTCGCCATTTGCTCGTCTGATGTTAAAACTCAATTGGCGTAAAATGTTTGAATTACTTACTGTGCTCTCTCTGTCTCTCTATCGTACTTTGGGTGATAAAAAATCGCTGTTTTTTGGATGGATGAAGGAAGAAAAAAAATATAAGAGAAAAAAAGCTACTTCTTCTGTTTGGGTAAAGCTGTGATGACTTAAAAGAGAAGAAAAAAATCATGACAGGTGAAATTGATTGTAACTATGATTTATGACGCAGAATAGTACGCAGCATCTTTTTCCTTTGAGGGAGTTAGGTGGAGAGGGAATGTAAAAGATGGGGATGTTTTGGGTGGTCCTTTATCCTTTTTTTCTGTAAGTGGGAAATGGGGAGGGGCTTATAATAAAAGGTAGTGGAAGCAGCACTGTATAGGCACTTTTGAGCTTTGAATTTGAATTCACGGTATAAAAGTTAAGAAGATGTATAGTATGTTGTGTATGGCAGACATTTATTAAAAAATTGAGGTTTTTTTTAAAAGCCGTTATATAAGCTTATAAAGTTTCATATTTATTCAAGCATTTAGGTGGTTTGAATTGTAGCACTTTTTTCTTACATGGCAAGAAAGAATCGGGAGAAATCGCCATTGAAAATGATACGATTTAGTCCAGTTTATTTTTTGGCAACAAAGAAATGGGACTAATCGTTATAGAAACTGAGAAGATTTACTCTTGAATTTTTATTTAGCTTTTTTTTATGTGGCAAGAAAATTACGGGATTTTAGTTCCAGTAGCTGAACGTTTGTGGTTAAAATTTGGTCTCCAGGAGTGAATTTTAGTGATTGAATTTTAAGTTCCAGTGTCTTAAACGTTGGTTTTTTAGTTGTTTCTGTAACTAATATTTGGTCCCCAGGGGTTCTAGAAGCGAAATTTTGAATTGTAGTTGCTGAAGTTTTAGTTCCAGTGTCTAAACGCTTTTTTCTAGTTGTTTCTGTAACTAAGATTTGGTTTACAGGGGTTCCAGAAGCGAAATTTTGAATT
>JAAFCF010007049.1:0-10882 GCA_013389785.1 Helicorthomorpha holstii
TAACTAAAATTGGAATTAAGTAACTAGAATTGGCTTTCAAGTAACCAGAATTGGCTTTCCAGTAACCAGAATTGGCTTTCCAGTAACTAAATTTGGCTTTCCAGTAACTAAATTTGGCTTTCCAGTAACTAAATTCAGCTTTCCAGTAACTAAATTTGGCTTTCAAGTAACCAAAATTGGATTTCAAGTAATCAAAATTGGCTTTCAAGTATCTAAAATTGACTTTCCAGTAACTGAATTTGACTTTCAAGTAACTAAATTTGGCTTTGAAGTAACCAAAATTAGATTTCAAGTAATCAAAATTGGTTTTCAAGTAACTAAAATTGACCTTCCAGTAACTAAAATTGACCTTCAAGTAACCAAAATTGGATTTCAAGTAACCAAAATTGGATTTCAAGTAACCAAAATTGGCTTTCAACTAACTAAAATTGGCTTTCAAGTAACCAGAATCGATTTTCAATAACATAATCGATTTTTAAGGAACCAAAATCGAATTTGAAGTAACAAAAATTGGATTTCAAGTGACCAATTGGAAATCTGTTAACTAAAATTTTGCACTAAATGAGTGCATGGAGTGGCTAAATTTGCTATTATCAGTACTGCAAAATTAAGGGAAAGGTCCTATTTATGTCACTGATTAGTAGTTGTAATTTAACTTGCAATACAAATAAAGACAACGTTAATATTTGAAGAATTTGACTTGAAATGTGTTGATATTTTTACTCTTTTTACTTAGCAAACAAGTTTTGCTTTATTATTAACTTATGATTTTCATGTTTATTTATAAATAGTTTTTGTAATTTTTTTGTAGTAATTAAATTTTGACCATCTGTTCCTCTGTTGTTTATTAGGGGATTTGGATTCGTCACATTTGCTGATCCCGCTAGTGTAGATAAAGTCTTAGCTCATGGCACCCACGAGTTAGACGGTAAAAAGGTGGGCATTAACACACCTTTTATCATTTGTAATGTATCTTTTCCTATTTCCTCACCACCCCTCTTTATTAACACCCTAATTAACCCTATCAATACTTAATAACAACAACCCTTTGATCTTTATTTTCTATCAAAATTAGTTGATGCTGTGTGTGTGTATATTTCCAATTAATTTTATCTTTTTTATCGTTGGAAATTTTATTTTGTTTATTTTTCATATCTTAATTATCTATAAGTGCTTTGCCAATTACAAAATCATTAATTATATTTTATTTGCTTTCATAATCTCAAGTTTTGTTATCAATTAAACACTTTTTAAAAAAGATTAATTATGATTATATTAATTTTCAATATAACTAAACTAAGATTATTGAATTTTTTTATTATACAACTATAATATATCACACAATATTTTAATTAACTTGTTACTATGATTTCATCTAATTAATGACTAATTAATAAACGAGACTTGTTATTAACGTAGCAGCATTGATTTTTTTTGTGTTTTTTGTTTTGTAGATTGATCCAAAAATTGCTTTTCCAAGGCGGGCTCATCCTAAGGTAAGCTGAAAAATATTGATTACATTATTTGTTAGTCTATGGGGCGTTATACAGGGTGGTTTGAGGTTCCTAAAACTTGTATGATATTGCCCTATCATCAATTAACTTCTAACAACTATAATTTTAACCTTAAAAAAATGTAAATGGCTAATTAGGAAGCAACTATAACAATATTAGCACTTTTAGTTGCAATTTTGATTTTTTTATGAAATGGATTTCAGTGTTAGAGGTTCAGAAACGTGTTTTTTATACATTTTTTGGGGTTAAAAAAAAGCATAGGAAAATGTGTATTGACTTTTGTGCTCTCATTTTGCTTGGAAACCCAAAAATTTCTCATTATATTCAACAAGAGTTAAGTTGCAATCGTTAATGGATGGCGCGCCATACGCATGCTAATCACAGCATCTCATTACCATAATTAATGTATGCTGAATCCGCAGTTGACTTTTTTCTATATTGAATTCACCACATCAAGTCTTTTCCAGTGTTTTTAATTATTATTATTTGACTTTGTTAGTTTTGTGTGGGTACCGGAAGTCGGTAGTTTTTCGTACTTTAGGCACCAGGTGGCTCTCGTTTCAGTAGTAGCTATTTCAGTGAAGAGTTTTTTTTTTTGTTGAAAATTTCTAATCTGAAATTTGAAACACACACACAGTAGTTGGTATGGTATTAAGGACATTTTTAATCGTTTCGTTCCCGGAAGGTAATCATTATTGCATTTTTATTGTCGTTAACTGTACAATAAACAACGACAATGCAACGGTGATTAAAAGAGTCAAAGGGGTTGGGTGGTTTGAGAGGGGGAGAAGAAGCTGTAGATTTTTTTTCTGTCTTTTTGTGTACTCATTATTTTCCCATGTAATTTAAATGTATGGGCATTATTTAAAATTGTACAGATGAATGAAGTACAAGACAAAAAGCAGCTTTGAAGAATATCTAACAACAAAAAATAATGACTGAATTTGTTTAGTTTTGGGTTTTTTATTATTCAGAATAATAAAAAAGTTTCTTTTTTTTTTTGATTGTCAAGAATGATTAAAATTGACTTTGTTAAAAACAAAAAATAGTTTTGTTGTTTTTGTTGGATAGATGTACGAGTATACCGGCTGATTTGATTATTTGGATCAAATTTTCAGGTTTATTTGTTGGCAATGTAAAAAAACAGTGTTCCAATTATGATAATCACACGGTATTTGTATGTTAAAAAAACTGAAAAGCTTATTTGTCTTTCTTGTGAACTATGTTTTGTATAATTGGGATATATGGAAAAATTTTTTTTTGTTTGTCGATCCTTTTGTTAGGTGATTTTTTGTGTTATTTTCTGATAACTAAGGTTTTTTAGCTACAAAAACATGATTTTTATAATCTTTTTTTGCAAAAAACTAGATGTTAATTTAAGGTGCTGCCATCTATAGGTCTTATTTATTGTGCTTAAAAATGTTTATTGATTATTAGAAATTTATTACATTTCAAAATACACTTGAACCAATTATAGTAATTTTCATAATTTTTTTTATTATAATGGAAACTTGTTATTTTTTAATCAAATGTAAATTACAGTAACACAATCCAGTACTTAATATTTCCCATATCACTTTTCCATCTATTATTTTGTGTAACTGTATAATATAATACAGTAATTTATTCAGCAAAACATTTCTATGCAAATAATAATTATGGCGTTTTGAAGGGATTTTGGGCTTTTAGCATGGAAAAATGTGAAAATGAAAGTTTCTTTTCATACATTATTGTATTTAGTTTTAGGAAATACAGTACTGAACTAATACAGGGTGATCATAAGATTTGCATAAAGAAACAGGAAGAAATTGCATTGTTAACAATGAGTATTTGTCTCATTTCTTTACTAGAAAAGTTACCAACAAAAAAAAACAGGAATAAATTGCATTACTAAAAATGAGTATTTGTCTCATTGCTAATTTAGGCTGTCAATATGTTATTGTACATGTGAAAACATATCTTGTGATCACCCTGTATATAAAACCGCGTGTACATAAGCTTGATACAACATAGACATCATAATATTATGTATATTGAAAATCTATATCGTCGTATTTACATTGATTTTGTAAATGGCGGGTTTGCTACAATGAATTATTATTTTTTCTCTTTTGGTTTTTGGTATTGTTACTGTTATTTGACCTGATCTTAACTGGGATTATCAAGCATTTATTTTGCTGCATTGTGTTTTTCAAATAAACATATATGAGCAAAATGTTTGTCGTTTGAATGACTGGGCGTGTCTTGTGATACACACTAAGTATATGTCGTTGACTAGTGATGAAGAGTAGGGGGCGGGAATGAGTAAGGATGCTGGATTGGTGGGTGGATGGATGGTTGGACACCCTAAACTACGGTACACAAGTGTTATTTTTGATTAGAGGCGGATACTATACCGGTTCAAATAATCAATGGCATAAAAACATAATGGTTTTTTATTAATCGATTAAGTGAATTCGTTAGCGTAGTTTTTAAAATCTTAAAGAAAATATTTTCTATTTCTTGTTCAATTATTTGAGGTTTGTGTGGGGGGTTTGGGGATAAAAGTACTTGTAACCCCCCAACTCAACTCACCCTACTTCTTCTCAGTCTCAAAACACAACATAACACGCACACGTGAAATAAAACGCTGACGCCGTCGCCGCCAGATCGATACACAGTGGCGCCACTGTCGCCTTAAACGCTATCACATTCTCTTCATCTTCATCATCATCATCGTTGCCATCATCATTCCCGCTCTCTAACCGACCAATATAAAAGCTTTCTCTTTTGCCAGGAAAAATCTAACAAAAAAAAATGTATATATACGTTGAACGTTTTTCAGACGTCGTCTACTGTCATTGTGTTCGCATCTTTTGTCGTTTATTTGTATTATTTGCAAGTGAAATTTGATTGCTGCAATGACGTCGAATGAAATTCTCTCTTGATTTTTTTTCCTCCTTTTTTTTTTTTTTTTTTTGTTTGATAAGACTAAATAGTTTGAAGTTTGAAAATTACTTAGCAAAAATAATATATTGATTGGTTTTACTTTTTTTTTTCTTCTTTGATGTGGTTGGTTACAGCTTATTATCGATTTTTTTTTCTTCACGTTTTCGAGTGTTAAGAAATGGTGACGTGATTTGCTTTTGTTTGATTGCCCTTTAATATTTACAGACGAGGAAGTACTGTATTGGAAAAACTCAAGTTTTAGTTAGGTAGTTGTATGATTATTGATTTGTATTTGTCTGGGAAGAATTTCGTCTAGTTTTGAGTATTATTGTCATCGTAATTCATTCAATTCTTCAAAATGTGTGAATTTGAAGAAATTTCCATAATATTTAAAAGTGAGTGCTGTGCTCACAGGGGAAGAATATAGTTTAAATGTTGATAAGATTTTATTACAAGTTTTAAGAATACGTAATGCAGTGAATCAATCAACTGAGACAATTTTAAGAATTGATTACAGTGCCAGAATTTCTTATGTTAAAGAAATGAGACTAAATAACATTGGTTTTAAAGGAGATTTATCTTGCTTCTTTCTTGTTTCAACTCCATGACAAGATTTGCAGTGAAATACCTAAGATTTCGTTACTTTTTTTAATGAAAAACGACTACCAATAAGAAACGGGAATAAATAGCATTGCTTGCAATCAGATTTTGTCTCGTTTCTTTATTGCTAAGTTAGTTTAATCTTTACTTCATTACTAAGTTATTCATTTAACTGAAAACTCGTAACGACTAATTTAATCGAGTTTTATTAGATTTTTACCAAATAACAAAGGTCTGTTAATTATATTTTGAATGTGAACATGTTTTGTTTACTATTTTTACATGCTATTTCTATTGGCGCATTTTTTTTTTTTTTTTTTTTTTGGGGTATTGCTGCGTATTATGGAGGGGAAAAAGATCATTGGATAAAAATAGTCGTATAGAGTACTGTAATATCTTTTCTAGTATGCATAAGGCATAATATTAAGCTTAACTAGCAGTTTTTTGATATATCAGGTATCAATGGGGCACTAAAATGTAAGGACGCTTTTTCTTAAGTGGTTTCAAGATGCACCAAGTAGATTTATGTTATTTCTGACAAATTGAACCAACGTTTTCAAGACTTTTTTTTGTTGGGTGAAGTACAGCATATGTAGATATGTAAATGTGAATAGCAATAAAAAAAATTTTTTTTTTTTAAGAAAACAAATTTTACACATTACTTTTAATTTAGTCAAATTTCTATTTCTTTAGTGATTTTTTTTTTTTTTTTGATGATATAGTCTTTTTCATCTTGCATTTTTTTTTATTTTGCTGTTATTTGATTTTAAGTTGAACGTAAAATGTTAGGGAAATTTAATACTTTTTTTTTTTGCTTTAAACGACAATTTGCTGGGGAACAAAATCGCAACAAAGTAAACGAATTGAAACGCTGGGTATTTGACACGCTTACTAAACGGCTAATTTAATACAGGGTGATTATAAGATACGTGTTCACTGTTACAATCAATAAAAAAACGAGAAAAACATCTCAAACCAAGTTACTTTGTTTTATCTTTACTGGTTATTTTTGATAACTAAAGACATGCAATTTCTTTATTGTCAGCTTTTAAGTGTGAACACGTATTTTATAATCACCTGGAATTACCTTAACTGAGGTTTTAGTGACTTAAATTGGATTGTGAGTTTTGACAATTGGAATACCCAGGTGTTGCACGGGTATTATGATTTTATCTTTAAAAGTCAAATTCAAAGTAAGAAGTTAAATTTAAAGTAAATAAAACACTTACTTTGATGTATTGAAAGCCAAATTTAGTACTTGATAATCGGATACATCATTCTGGCAATTAATTTCAACGAATTTGTTAATGATTAATCAGTGAATTTGCGACCACTTAATTGACTACTCGTTTACCTATTTGCTTAATGGTTGTATTGATGTTTACCTTTGTCCTTGTACAGTAATTAAATTCGTTGTCCTTGCTTTAATGATGCATTTATGCATTCATTAGCTGCCATGCTGATTGCACAACCACCATCTACCCTCTCTCTTTCCCTTAACAATATTGGTATTTAATTTACACAACTATATTAACTTATTTGTATCGAAATGAATCTGGTATTGTAGAGGAAGCTTAGATGCCCATTATATGCGCATGACTTCAAGGCATTTAATACAATAGGACGTGAGAAACGTTGTTTTGTTTTGTACGACGTCTTTTTCGTTGCAAATTGCAATTGCATTGACTTCGCATGGACATGAAACACTTTGCACAGCCATGTCAATTGCAGTAATTAATTTTGGAGATGTAACTACTGTGCTGTACTGGGTATTGCAACATGTTTTTAACGATATTGGTTTTCCAGTGTTCACATGTCTTCTGGATGTCAAATGAACCGGAACTAGTGTTCCGAACTTACTGTATGTTCCCACCAGTGGGGTGCACAAATGTTTGATTGTTAAAAAGCGATTTGTTTTTAAATGAGTTACAGTGGAACTCGGTTAGTACGAAACACAAATAATAAGCCAATAAAAAGGTATTGATTTTGTATTTGCAATTTTTCATTTGGAGAAGCGAAATCAGTTCGTGTTAAGAGTTTGTGTTAACAGAAAGTGCTTGGAAATGCCTACACTTTAGTTTGGGACCGAAATGTTTTGTATTAAGCGAGTTTGTTTTAACAGAGTTTCAAATTTTATTCTCAGAATAAATAAACGGGAAAAATCGCCATTGCATTCCATGAGATTTAGTCTCGTTTCTTTATTTAAATTTTTTTTTTCCTTTAAATTTCAATAAATAAAAGGGTCAAATTGTGTTTGAAACTGATACTAATTTAGTTAATCACCCAGTTTAATGCTTTCTGAGTTTAACCTTTGTTTATCTTACTTTTAATTACATTTTCAGAGGTCTATTTGACAAGTTTTGTTGAAATTAATTGCTCTATAATGTATTATTCACGCATACCAGGCCATAATTATAATGCATTGCAAATTGGTTGGTTAATTATATTTACCGCATAACCAGACAATTCAACGCATTATACAGTATGAATTTTGACATTTTGCAAATTGTCCTGTGCAATTAATACAATGTTGTACTGTAATTTTTTAAACACAGTCTGAATGTCTCGACAGATTGTACTGTACAATTGTCACCCACGGTGTATATTAGGTCAAGTGGGGAAGAAATAGATGACATTTTACTGTGCTGTTTACATAATAAAACGTAACAGTAATAATTTTTGTTTTTATCGTTGGCAGCGACGTCACATGCACTTTTTAATGTCAACGTCGCCGTTATCACTTGTCATGTGTTTCTGGTTTTGGAAATTTGGATGATGTTGCAATTGGCTTTTTAAATTAAAATCAAGACAAAAAGTGTTGTCAACATATCAAGGTTATAGTGACAATCACATAGAGTCCCAACCACGTGGGATCTCTCCCTTTACATGGGGGACATGCATGAGTAGTCCCAGTCTAATTATCAAGGTTAAGGTGTATAAGTTAGTAGTCTAATGGCTCCACCTATTGGTGACGAGTTTGGGCAATTGTACAGTATAACTTAGACGTTTAATAGTTGAAATTTTTAGGTTTTGCAATGAAGGAAAATGTGAATTATAGTTTCCAAATGAATAATTTGAATTTAATTTTGGTCTGTCTGTATTTTTTCTATTTTTAAATGAGTCTTGTATGCGCCACCTGGTTTTGAAAACGGTTTTTTTTTTGTTTTATAAAGTGAGCATGTGCAAAACATATGGCAAATTGTAAATGAAAAGGTTTTGAGGGGTTTGAAGGGTGGTGGTGGGGTTGGCCCTGGGCCCTATGAAGAGTACAGTATAAATATATTACAGTACTTTCAGAAAGCTATGTGTAGTATTTTTGTAATGAGCTTTTTCCGGTATTTTCTTTTGTTTTGATTGCTGCATTACATGTATGACGATGACAAATCGATTTTCATCGATAAGATATTGGCAACGGATAATCACCGTGGCTTTTAAATGCTGTTAACATGTAACTAAATACGCTTTTCAGGCTGTCGTGTCACTCAAATAAGGCAATTGAAAATCCATTTAATTCAGTGTAACTTGTGTATGTAGTGCCGTGTGGAGCATTTCAATATTGTGTTTAAATGTTATGTTTAGACACATGGCGAAGAAGAAGATGATAAGACGTTTTCAAATAATTGCATTTTATTGATGCTAAAATAAATAAACTCCCCGTGTTTTTTTCTTTCTTTTTCGAGTGCACAAAGTCAATGTTATTTGCGAGCTACCAAAGAATATTTGTACAACTTAACTTAGGCAAACTTGACATCTGATGACCCCTTTTATATGTGTGTACAGCCTACTTTACCCATTTATCAAATTAACTTTATTTGGCTTTTAATAAGATTATCGATTTTCTTTGCAAGCTACTAAAGGTCGAAGAGGCAGAAATCTACAAATAAGCGAAAACCTTGGAAAAATCGAAACATTTTCACATTGCAAAATTGGTTTGTACTGTATTTAAGATTTACAGTGGTTCCCAATCTTTTTTCTAACCAAAATTCAAAGTTAACTAAAATTTTCACGGGCCACTTTTGGAATTTTTGGGGAGCACCGGTTGAGAACCACTGGTATAACGTGTACCAGGTGATTTTATCAATTAAAACACTTTTTGTTATGGTAAAAAACTAAAATGGGAAGAATTGTCCTTGGAATTTATGGATTTTTGTTATTAGCAATTTTGATTTCTAATGTCAAAATAAATAACGGGAAAAATCGCTATTTAAACTGATGCGATTTTGTCTCGTTTCTTTATTTTCAAATTTTATTCACATGGCAAATCTCAGTGGGGGAAGTCGATAACGCTTCATAAAAGATTTTAAAACCTTATTAGATATTTAAATTTACCATATAATGATATTAATAAAAAAAATAAACAATTTCTCTTTTTATTGGCCCTTTTTTTTTCTTTCCAAGGCAAGAAACAACGGGGTAAATCGTTATTAAAACAGTTAAAATTTAGTCTCAGTTTGATATTATCACTTTTTTCAATGACAAAAAAGAAACGAGACAATTCTCTATTTAAAACTGTCTAGTTTTAGTCTCAGGTTTTTATTGGCCTTGTAAAAGCTGTGTTTCAATCTAGTAAATCAATGGTAATTTGTAAGTCTCTTTAATTGAGTTTCCCCTTTTAGATTTTTACGACCATTTCAAGTTTATTTTAAGTTGTTTAAACGTGTAAAACATTGTAGGAGGAGAAAAAATTGATAAAAGGAAACGGTTTTGGGGTTGAAAAAGCATTTTTGTAGTGTTATTATAGCTGTGGCTATGGAAAAGTTGTAAAAGTGGCTGAAGCGTTACAATTGAAAGGGGTTTTTAACTTTTTATTATTATTGTCTGTCATTTAACATACAATTTTTGAAATTCATACCGTGCGAACAAGTGAGTTATTATTTATTTGTGTGTCTTTTTTGAACTAAATTTAATTTAAATTGTGTGATAAATGAGATCGGAAGTAATGACTGACATTTTGTTCAGGAAACTCGAAAAATGGAAACTAACAATGGCCTCTGTAAAAACCCCAGACAACTTTTCCTTTTTCCCTGATTCCTGACTGTGTGACCCTGTTTTTTAACCAGGTTTGCTCTCCTTTTGTTGGACCTCTTCTCCCTTCCCTTTAACTTACTTCTAGGCTTTGCTATACTGTATCTTATTTTTTTTTCCTTTCACGTTTATTTCTTAACTTGCTTTGCATAACATGTGTTGGTTACCTTGTGCACCTGCTTCTTCAAAGTCATATCACCTTGAATTATACACATTACATTACTCGATATTTTTGTGCTCAACATCTGGTTTGTTTTGGTCAAAAAAGTCTTGTTTTGACGTGCAAAAATACAAAATGGCTAAAAAAGAGCCTGTAGCAAGTGATAAATTTGTGTCTTTTTGTTTCAAAATAAGACACTAATATCCAACTTGTATCAAAATGCCAAGGAAGACCAGGAAGTAAAAAATTGGGTCAACAAAGCTTAGTTTAACCCGAAAATACCAGAAGGAATCTTTCTTAATTCATATTGGATTAATTTAGGAACCAAATTAAGGACCAAATTAAGGATCAAGTCACCTAGTTTTGTTACTTTATCACCAATTTTGTTGCTTAAACAAATTTAAACAGTCAATTTTGTTGCTAAAAAACATTTAAACAGTCAATTTTGTAGCTTAAACACATTTAACAGTCAATTGTGTTACCAAAACACATTTAATCAGTCAATTTTGTTGCTAAAACACATTTAAACAGTCGGTTTTCTTACCAAAACAAATTTAAACAGTCAATTTTGTTGCTGAAACACATTGAAACAGTCAGTTTTGTTGCTAAAACACATTTAAACAGTCAATTTTGTTGCTAAAACACATTTAAACAG